>QXVX01008706.1:4626-38086 GCA_013436065.1 Halocynthia aurantium | reverse complement strand
ATCACCAAGCATTAGCATCAAATTAATAATACAAACAAACTACAGCGACATAGTAAAAATTTCTATTCATTCTACCCATGTATTGTAACTGTACTGACCTCTGGATAATATACTGCAAACAAACATGAAATAGTTCCAAGCAAGCGAAATTCTGTGCATTAGCGGAATCATTTTTGTCTCGCATGAATTTGAACAGGCATGCTTCGCCTGCAGTCATACAGGTTTCCTGCAAGAGCGTCTTGCTTTGACCTGACAGAAATGAAATCATTTAGAACATGTGATATCAAGAGTCCTTGGTCACCTTCCTTCGCTTCATTTGAATTTTCCATAGCAATGTTTTCACCATTGTACAGAAATAAATGCTTATTTGATATCTATAAGATAATTTGACTTATGATAAAGCTTATATGATATATCCATAGTGTACATAGTATATTCTTCTACAGCTCTCCCGACTGAAATGAGAGTACCCTGAGAACCACTGATATGGAAGAAAACATTTGAACTTCAAATTGAAAGAACGGTTTGAACAGTTGATGCGCAAACCTCCGATGCCTTTCATGATGCCATGTTCCTTCGCATGGGTGACGTTATGTGAAGTGACATCCAAGACGTACTTTACAAAATCTCCGCTTTTCCTGAGGAGCAGCAACGCGGCCGCTTTGTCAGGTGATTCGTCGCAAAATAGATCTTTATTGTAAATAGAGTATATTCTACTAAATGTTTTGTTCTTACAGGGAGGCCACATTAATCCTGCAACCATTCCACCACCATTAACCAGCTAATATCATCACCTTTGATGACTTTTCTTTGAAATAAAGGACTGACATGGCCATACAGCGTCATCCCAACAGTATCTTTTTTCCCGAAGCACACATCTCGTAACGACCTGTAATTCTTTAGCAAGTTGAGAATTGCTTTAGCTTTTTCTTCGCTGAAAGTAGAATAGAGCACATACAGTTTATACATATACTATTAATAAAGCTTCAATGAATTTTCAGTCTGACTTGAGATCATCTTGAAGGTAGTTATATTCAACCAAGACTTGATAAACACCCAGGACTGAATTAGCGAGAATACTGTTCTTTTTACCAATGTTTGTGTTGTTGGTATAATCTGCGGTCTTCTCCTGCATAGAAAAATATACAACACTTACATACAGCAGCGTTGAAAAAGTTAACTAATGCTAAAGGGAAACATGTGCTGCATTAGAAAATATATATATTTGTATACACACAGGAAGGGAACAGGCAATGTGTCCATCAACTGAACCTGTAGGGTTTTATATGTCAATTCTACTCCCTATAAGGGACGATATCAACCACCGGGGAATCCAAATAGTCGATAAATGATTGGGAGTCAATAAATACAATGTTACGTTTGTTTTTAATTCTATATGGTCTTGTTTAGTGTAAATCTGTTATGTAACAATGCATCTATGGACTGTAATGAGTTTATTATGGGATAGCATGTTTTTTTTATGAGGATTAGAACTGTACTTATGTACTGGTGAGCGACTGTCTGCCTGCTACATTGCGCTGTCGTTTCAAGCTTGCTGTTTCTTGCTTTATATTTTTTATCAATTTCTTATAGTTAAAAGTTACATAATTGTATCTAATTGCAACATACATACTTATTATCACTCCTTCAACTTATATAACTTATTTACCAAATCAAAATCCTCCATATCACATTTTATCATCCGTGTCGTCAGAGACTCAAATATATTGTTGATTTTTAGAACCAGCGTTTGATCAACAACCGCTTCCGAATCTAGTTCTGGACTTCCCGCTTTCTCGTTCAACTCTGAGCTCTGCCAACAACAAAGTTAATTGGAAATTCTGTTCTAAAAAGCAAGATATCAATATTGGAAAAATACAAACCTTGTTTACACAATAAAGCATGGAAGATAGGAGCAATGGGAGAGGTTCCACAAGATCAGGTTCACCGCTATGATAGGTAAGGCACTTCTCGACTTTCAGTGGTGGTATCACACCTTCATGGCTTTCGTAGTAACGACTGACAATAAGGTTCAATTGTGAGTATATTATACAGGTAAGGGTGTAAGTAATGCATGGTACGATATTATCTGAGAAATAATTAAATAATCAAATACTTATTGTCAACCTGAAGTGATCCAATAGTTTTTCAAGGCAAGGTCCAGCAAGATGCGGATTGGCAGAAATAACATTATACAATCCCAGGTAGAGAGCAGACCGGACCGGAGCTTGCTGTGTGAGGCATCGTCGCAGCGTGGACATAACTTCAAGGCACAGAGGCTCGTGATTGGTTGCCTGCGTTGAGGATGGACCGGCAGATGACGAATGAACATCAACATGAATTTGCTGGTATAAAGATACATGTTACAGGTCAATATCAAACTTCATAAAGCGAAGGTTCTCTTTGAAGGAGACATTACCGAACTAATGGAGAAAATAGATTGGCTGGATTGACTTGAAGCCTGGCTCAGTGAAACGAATCCATCCACCTTAAAGTTTTGCAACAGCAGAAGAAAACCGTTGCAAGCTATAACCCGTCCCTCGACTTTGCTGAAAGTTAAATATTGAATGGATACTGGATGTACAAAATTTGCAATTCATACCTGTACTTTTCATCTCTCCTGGTTTGCATATACCGTAATTTTACTAAGTACTGTAGTATCTTAACAGTACATTACAAATTATCACATTGTCTAAGACATGGTTTAAGAATATATACTTGAATTAATTTGGAAAACAATTTTCTAAAAGATTACCAAGTGCAAGATAAATCTAACACACATGCTACCGTAAATTTTAGGACGAAAACATTTCAAACAAAATAGCAACAATCTGACCTGCAGAATAGTGCCTTCCTCAACACAAGAATGAGAGAATCTCTCAGGTGAGCATTAATTCGTATCAGTGGGAATATAGCTCGAAGCATGTGGTCAGCATTGTGGGGAGAAAGCATGCATAAACATTCAAAGAATTCCCTCAGCTAAAAGAAATAATAACATATATTAAAAACATTGCTTGATAAACTCGATACATGTTCGCATCACAAATGTTTCAAACACTTGCTTTGTGCTTGCTCTCAAGTAGAGTGGTCGGATACTTCTTGGCAATGCCTTTGAGTACATCTAAAGCAAGAATGAAGATCTGATTATACTCAAAATAGTAAAGGTTGAGAATCCTTCATCTGAAATTTCATAATCCAATGATTTTTTGAATGCTGACAAATGGAAATTTGTGACACATCACCTAACGAGAAATCTTTCACTTTATTTACCTGTAATTATATTTAATTCTTTTTTATCCCTTATACAAAATTTAACTGTATAGTAAAAAATAGAATACTAATGATGTAAGTGTACTGTAACCTTTTAACCCAAACTTGACATTGTAGTTGGACCCTTTCTGATGGTATTATGTATAATAAGTGATTGAAAACTTATATAAAAATTCAGTCAGGGTATATGTATTCAGACTTCATTCATATAAATTTATAAATATATCGGGAAACCGAAACTTTTAGTCTCAGGAATTTTAGATAAGGGATTCTTAACATGTACTACTACTATCTACTGAATTCCAAATTAAAGTTCAATTGCATTTTACCAATGAAATGATTGGAAGGTGAAGATGCTCTGGTTATGACTCTATTCAAGAACTGTTCGACTATTTCTGTTCGGGTCGACGGGTGGCTTCTGAAAACCGACGCTAGAAGACTCGCGCCCATGTCACAGCACTTTTGCTGAGGAGAGTCGGCCTTCACAGGGTCTCCTTCCGACTGCCTTCCGAAAGGACCTGTAGGTTTGCAATTATAAGTTGTATGAGAAAAGTACGGAATACATGGAAAATAAAAGCTACCAGCCTGATTTCGGTCCATATGAATCCATCAGCGAAAATCCCAGTAAGACAAGCCCTGTTATGACCTGATCCCATCCAAATTTACATGCATCAAGCTGTCAAGACAATAAAGAGTCACTTCTACTGAAGGGAAAACTATAAGAGGCAGCAGCCTCTGTTAGCAAGATCTATCCATATATGCGTACCACATTATTCAAGGATGTTTCCATATTCGGGACCTTCATTTCTCTCTGCTTTAGCCAGTTGCTTTTGGCTTGCCTGTGTTCACTAAGAAAACATCTGCAAAATACAAATCACACAATGAATACAAACAGAATCAAATCATGAAGACAACATGCTAACAGAAAAACTACCAATATATTTATATATGAAAATACCTAAATATTATCATCCTCAGAATTCCCAAGACCTCGTCTTGAAACTTTTTGATTTGCGAAAGGCTCAGCGCAAACCCTAGAAACAGTCTCGAAAAAGAGCTTTCTGACAAGGCATCTTTGGCAATCTGAAATCCATGCACAATCGTGATGAAGGCAATGATTTTTAGCGATATATGTGGACATGTGAAGTAATGTTTACTTTTAGCATTTTCAAGAATGATTTTCCAAGGGACTGTTCCCATCTGACCATGTTCGTGAGATGGAGCAGCACAGTGCCTTGGACAGCTCTCAGATCAGCTATATCGGTTGTCGTAGCTTCGCTTTCTAGTTCTTCTATTTCAAACATTTCATTCCAATCATCTGGTCCAAGGCGCGAATGAATAATTAATATTATTTGAGTGATGTTCAAATTTTCAATAAAGATAAGAGGGTCTAACCTGCTGGCTTTCTTAGCTTATCAGAAACTTTGCTTTCCAGCTTAGCAAACACATTAAAGATTCCCGACAGGATGATTTCGTGATGCGATCGTTCCGCGAGCGACAAGACTTGGTGCACGAAAGGGGGGATCTCCTGCACATCCAATCGCTCCATTTGATGCAGCATTTTTTTCAACAAAGATGCAAGCTCTTCCGAAGACATAGGGACGTCTCTGAATATGAGAAATGGCTGAGCTCAGTACAAAATTAGCAACCGTAAATACAGAGATTACTTGAATATATTTGCAAGATGAATGATGCTTTTTCTAGACCATTTTCCAGAGCACATGGTGTTTATAATCTTCTTTTTATATTCGAATCCCGGCATAGAACCCTGACCAGAGTCCAGGTGGATTTCTCGTTGTTGTTCGACGCACATAATAACCTGTTCGAAGGGGAAAAAATCAGGGTGACCAAAGGTATTCATGTGGAAATTAAATTAGGATATAGTTGATAATGCGATCTTATGAACTATGAACATATGCTGAATAGTCATAAGGGAGTTACAGATTCTTTATCACATCGGCACAGCTTTCGTGACTTTGGTGTTACCTCGTACATTAATTAGATTCGTATGATTGATGCAAATATATTTGATTGGGGGTTATTTGTTATGGAAAAATTCATATATATATTTTTACCTTCGGAAGTACTTGCAGAGCTCGGTCGTTACCCGCGATTCCATTCCGTGTCAGTTCTATCAGTGCTTTGCTAACGTCAACCAGTCCTCCGGTAGAGAGCGTCTCAATCTGATAAGAATGATGAATACAGATACTGGTGCTACTCATGAAAGGTAATTATCAGTTTTCATTCGAGTGTAAACAATCTTTTCTTACTTTCGTCATGTGATTAGAATACCACAATTTGATTAGCTTACATGATTATTCAGAATTTGATTCATTTAATTGATTGGTATTACGGAGTGACTTTGAATAGTACAGTTTTTATGAACTACATAAATTTTGATATTAAAGGGGGATTTGATTATCTGTAGTGATTTCTATTAATGTGGTATTAATGTGGCAATATGCAAATGAAATCAGAAACCAGTCGTGCTACCTCTATCAGCAAGATACCAATTATGTCAGTGCCAACTTCTTGTGAAACTTCCGGACTGGAGAGCAAATCAAGACAATGAAGAAACACAGCCAGGATGCAGGAAGCCAAGTGTGTCCTGTCCTGATTAAAACCTGCAAATAAAATTTAGAGAAGGTGTAACAATGAGTGTAGTGTTTTGATTCAACATTGTATAAAAACTTCAGTTCTAAGTCACGGTAATGAATTAAAGTACACAAAATGTCTCGCTATCCATCATGTCATCTGTCTAGCTCTCTTTTGAACTAACAATGTACTGATAAGCAAAGTCTATTTTTAGATGGAGTTCGGCAATCAACGGGGTTTATTGAGTCATAGGGTGATGGTATAGATCTGGAGATGCATTCGTACAATAAACCCCATTTTTTCTTTAAATAACTAATATAACAGCCATGAATACCTGAGAATAAGGCTCTCAAAATCGTCGTCGGGTTGTCAGTATATTTTTGACGAAGAATATGATCGTCCACGAATGCAATCAAACTGTCCGAGGACATGTTTTTCAAAATGTTTGAAATCTCTTTGAATTCTCCATTTTTGTATAGATTTACTATTTTACGGTCCATGCTCACTCCGTGATATATTTGATGAGTTTTTTTACGTTTCTTTTGCGAAGAATGATTAGAAATTTGTGAAATAAAAGCAATCACCAATTGTAAATGAATTCCCGCCTTCTGCACGATGGATTTGTTTACAAGTCATGCATGGATGGTTCTTGTTTTTACTTTTTATCAGGTAATTCAACCGTGGAAAAGATAAGCTACCTTTTTTACCATAGTTACCTTTTAATTTTAAAATTAATTTTACCCGAAATATTCCTGTAATGTGGCATCATATAATTCCAATCTGATTAAAGTTATGAGTACCGTTAGTAGTGTGAATTGGAATTTCAACCTAAAGAAGAAATATACGATACCCACTCGAGCGCAACTACCGGAAGTCCTGTGGTTCTACTTCTATTTTGACGTCACGCTGAAGAAATGCCTCTGGCGATGTTGTTTTTGTTATTTTTTCTTCGGTATCTTGTAGAGATTGTTGCGGTACCTATTGCAGATTCATTGTTATCAAGCTGGTAGACTATAGACAAATATAATATATTGATAATATATCACTTATCAAGCGCTTATAGTCTGCATGGCTCACGATCCTACGTCTCAGCAGCAATTTAATGCTCATACCTGTGACTGGTCAGTGCGAGTATAAATAGGTGTTAATTCGGCGTAACTTGCAAGATTGGATTCGTATTGGACTGCATTGTAAGGGCAAATGTAGGTGACAGGGAAATGTAGTCTACTTGTATGACTCATTATTATTCACTTTTCACCGCGAATTATTATGACGTAATCATGCTACCTGCAACACATTATTATAAAGTATTTGCATATTTATGTTATGTTATTATCTCAGCTGACTAACTGTCATATTTCCACTGACGCAAAACTAATTCTAGTACAGCACTGTTTTAGAGGCAGCACATAAAATAGAGCATAGGGGATTATAGATTATAGTTTATTTACAGTTTAATAAGGCATTACTGTTAAAGGAAAAAAGTTATTTTATATTAAATACTAAATTTAATTTCAAATTAAGAATTCAGGCAAGGAATGATTTATTTTTATTCACAGTTGAGTTTGCAATAATGAACAAGCCTAGACTTAATGACCCACCATGTCTCTGGTTACTTGTATGTAATTGCTGGCATAAGCTAAGAAATTAAAGCTGAAAGAAAGAAATTAAGCTGTAAATTGCCAGTTTACTCTTTTCGATGTTTTAAAACTCACTCAGATGGATATTATATTTGTAAAAAATCACTGTTATCTATTCTATTTTAGAAAACAAAATAACATGACAAACGTAATCCACAGACCTCGGACACCTGCGAGTGTTGTCCTAACAGAAGCGGTAAATGCAGTGATAAAAAGTTTTGCCAAACATTCTGCTAATGGAACCGTCATTGCTTCAGACGCCTTGCAAGAATTCTGGGACATGAAATCAACGAAAAACAATAATCTTAATTCTATTTCTCCTATTTTGTACGAGAGCGAAATAGAAAGGTCAAAAGATATTTCCGGTTCTGTCTGTTACGTAACTCTCCCTGGGGGCAGCTGCTTCGGAAGTTATTCTCGTTCGCAAAACGAGGAAGCAGCCAAGCAGAGCGCCGCTAAAGTCGCTCTCATGAATTCGGTATTCAACGAACACCCGTCACGATTAATCAACAAGGAACTGATCGAAAAGATTCTGTTGAGCGTGGCTTCGGGAAGGTCTGCGCAGGTGATGCCGCTCGGTGCTTTTAGATCGATGATGGTGGCAAATATAGGAAAGAGTCTTTTGAAGTTCCAAGAAATGATGACTATATTTCAGCTACTTCATTGGAATGGTAATTTAAAAGAAATGAAAAGAAGGCAGTGTACTAGAGAAGAAGTCATTTTACGTTACTCGGGGTGCACCGTCGATCATAGGATGAGAACGGCGATGGTCCAAGACTGGTCAGCGAGGGAAAGAGAAAATCCTGGCACTGTGCAAAGGGAGCTCAGAGCGGCGATGGAAGGAATGCGTCGGTGCCGAGAGGTTGGTCAGGATTTGAGGTTCCACAAAGAGAAGAGAGATTTGTTGCGTAAAGTTTTGTCTGAAGTTTATAGAAAATCGTCTGAAAAATTTGAAAAAGAAAGAGTTCTTGCGCTCTCAAGTGATGAAGAAGAAGACGATTCTATACAAGTTATTATTTAGCTTGCCCTACTTCAACATTGATTTCAGCTTCAGCGTACTTTTCTTATCCATTGAAACAATGATTACCTGTTATTTTTATTTAGTTTCAAAATAGTTTCAATACAACAGTTAATTGAGTTCTATAATCTCTAGAAATGAGTTTGCTGTAATCTCGTACAGACGATAAATTACATGGTCCATAAGACTTCATAGCAATGATAGAGAACACTGACTGCAGTATGGAAGACAATTAAGTACAAGTTTCATCCTATCGTTTCGTGTGAAATCCATTTCTGTTTATTATGTGTGATGAATTTGACCATGCCCAGTGGGATATACAATATAGAATTTATAATCCTTGAGATTCCAATCTTAAACATTCTGCAACGGAATTCTAGAAATATTCTGGAATCCGAGGCTGTTGCCAAAGTGCCATAATATTGAGTTTATCAGCCTACTGCAAGCTGCAATTGAGCGTGATAGTTTCTAAAATAATCATTGCTAGCACAATATCATTATCAATGAATAAATTACTATAAGAGGTCACTATGTGGGTTCCACTGTACATTATAGTATATCATACAATCAACCATAAAATTTCAACCTTCGTCCCTTATGTCAATATGCCCTAAATTCCTAATGTCAGTGTAACTGTAAGTGACTATTGTGCTTTTATTCAAATTACAGACACTGTTAATTCCAGCTTCTATCAATTTTGCAGCATTCAACTGGATGTTGCTGATAAGTGTACTTATGAAACTTGTGGTTTTTCAATGGGTTTCTGTTTCACTTATGTTCATTTTGTTTATCAAATGAAGTACAGCTATTACAATGTTGCATGGTGCGCTTCCTTACCCGCTCAACCGGCAATGTCATTCTATGATTTAATATTGCACTTCAAGTAACTTGTTCATCATGTCGAACCAACTGTTTTCTAACCTAAGAATCATATTTTGAACTTTTAGTGTTTCATGTTTTGTTCAATGGTTGTTTCTGTTCTTATATCGTTTTATTGTAAACGTAGTTCAGTTTGATATAATATAAGTACTGTACTCTATTACTGCTAAATATACGAATTCTATTAGCACTGCTTAGAAGTTACAGTAATTGCAATGCGTGATAGCAAGGAAAGAGCGAGGTTAAGACCAAGCTAGGAATATTGACTGCTGGTGGTAGAACACTAGAAATTGTGGGAGGATACTTCCGAGAACGCATCAAAAGTATGTCTGCGGAATGTTGTTCATATACGATGTGTGCGATATAACTAACCTCGGTAAATCGATAAGAAGTAAACAACTAAAAACTAGGGCCAACTCATCAAGTTTCAAAAAATATAACCCTGATTGACGATTATATATATTAGATAAGTGTTAGAGATTTTTAATTCTTTTACTTAAATATCGGAAGTACCACTAATCAAGCAAAACCGTGTTTGTCGGCTCGTTCACTCACGCTCATCATGATTGGAGCTCGATGACTGATTGGAGACTAACCTTTAATCATTTATTTTACGCTCTCATGTTTATCCGTGCGCCATAATGGGTGCGATTTGAAACAGGGAAATAATGGTTTCTCATCAGGAAAAATCGACCAGAAAAACGAGAAGAAATAGTGTCAAATAGAGCTTGTCGGACGCACGGGAGATCATTCAATCGTAATGGCCGGTATGCAATCAGTAATTGACTACTATTCGCCTAAATTACTAACCCCTTTTGTGTCGTGGATGATGGACAGATCCGAGAGTAAAAATTTATCCGGCTGTCCAGTGCAAGGTATTTTTCGGCAATTATTTGCTACCGCGACCCAGTACTTTCTTGTATATTGGGATTCATATTCGAATGTTGTCGTAGTTGTAGCTTTAATCGATCACAGTTATTTAAACATTCTTATACTACCCTGAAGGTACGAGTTACATATCTGACAGATGTTCTGTTGTATAAGCCCAATAACGCGAACCTTGCAACGTCCATAATCAATACATGTCGGAAGATGGAATATTCAAATCTTTCTAGCTAATTTATTTAATCCTTTCATTGCTAATGAGTGCAGAAAAGCTAATACTGGGTACAAATTATGCATTGCTTGCAGATTATGTTAACTAATTGCCATTGTTCATTTGCCCTATTGATAATTTTATTCCTTTCCAACATGACAGTTGAATAAACAAACCTTATTAGCATGCATATTGTAATGTATTAACACTACAGTATCGCAATGCATGTACTGTGATTAGTAAGGTTGTTTTTTCAGCAGTCATTGTTCATTATTATTTCCTCGAGTCTCTTTCAAGATATAGACTTTTGATTTTGGATTTAGTTCGGTCCCCCGCAATTACATGGCGTATTTGTCTGTTAGGCAGAGAGTTTATCCTAGGACTACTCGTTCGACTAAGGCGAAAGACATTTTTCCACCCTTGGCCAGTGGAGGAATGCACCATAAGCACCGTTTTTCATACTTAGGTAATTGGTCTTAAGGCAGTTTTGTTCCTACTACCCATGCACTTTGTCTGCCGACCGATGCTACTTCTAACTTGTCCTCCTTTTACGGTCTGACTAAAAAAAATTAAATAAACTATATCGGGTGGGAATGAAGGCCATGATATTCTTAACGTATATTCCATGATGCGGACAAGTCACGTTGCCAGCACATTTAGGATGTATGTAGCGAAGCCGCTCATCAAAATTTGCAGTGAATCTTTTTGAAATAGACATCCATATCAAACAAGCTGTATATGTATGGTAGCCTGTGACTACTTAGTGCTGTGAAATGTCTCCCTTTTGGAGTTTGGAAATGATCACCCTAGTTTTATGTGTAATGTCGAGATTTTTTAAATGGTCGCATATTTTTAAATGGTCACATCCATGTGATTTCGCACCACTATCATTCAACTTGGAGTGATTTATTTTCTGTAAAAGTTACATGAAATTGCATGAACAATAATGACTAAAGTTCGAGTATTAGTTTGCTCTGCTTAACTGCAACCTTTATCATCGTTTTCCAGCCAGTTCAAGTGGATCCGGGGCGGCAGGAGCAGGAAGCGGCAACGAACTGCAGTGGTATTTTTCTCAGGTCAAGGGGACAATGGATGAAGACGTTTCAGAACGTAAAAACCTTGATTTTCTTTACCTATTCCTATTGTTCACCTAATAATGCTCAAAACTAATAATGACAAATCATGTTTCGTTTTAGCCGACATCATTTCAACAGTTGAATTCAATTTTGACGGCGAACTCTTAGCTACCGGTGACAAAGGTGGTCGGGTGGTTATTTTTCAGCGTGAACCCATGGTAAATAATTTTTCTGTTATGAAATGTGTATGTTTGTGCTAACATTGCTATAAAAATTGATTTTATGTTGTACAAGAAGTGCAGTCCATTATGAAACCAAGTTAAGATGGGTTACATAATTAAAACTTTACTGAAAGGAACCAAACCTCACTCGGTTTCCTGATGTATCGCACTTCCTAACTTGTACCTTTTATGTCACATATCACCTCTACTGATTGTCTGTAGGTGTTATTGTAACAACTGTGCATTTGCAACGTTTTCACAGAGCAAAAACAGTGATGTACGTAGCAGCGAATACAACGTGTACAGTACCTTCCAGAGTCACGAACCAGAGTTTGATTATCTCAAAAGTCTGGAGATCGAGGAGAAAATCAATAAGATCCGGTGGTTGCCTCGACGAAACCATGCTCATTTTCTTCTGTCGACTAACGGTACAGTGTAAATCCATTTGTCACATCTCGTTGACAGATCAGTGCATTAATCTTTAACCAACCTGTTTTTGGTGTTGTTTCGTGGTTTTGTATTCCGTGTTATCGTCGCCTTTAATTGATCGAATATTCCCACAGACAAGACGATCAAGCTGTGGAAAGTCTCCGAGCGAGAGAAGCAGGCATTCGGATACAACCTGCGGGACGAAGACGGGCGGCCGCGCCGTCTCGGACATTTGGTCGTTCCCCATTACGAGCCAATGGATTTAATGATCGAGGCTTCGCCAAAGAAGGTCTTCGCCAACGCCCACACATATCACATCAATTCGATAGCTGTTAACAGCGACAACGAGACCTATTTATCTGCAGATGATCTTCGAATCAACCTCTGGCATTTGGAAATTACTGATCGTAGCTTCAGTAAGTGCTTGTTATATCTATACATCACCTGCATGTAGATATTTCTGTCTTGAAGAGTGATAAAATTGTTTGATTTTTCAATAGTAGTAAACTTGAACACACATCATCAGGGTACAAATTCTATTTTATCTATATAATAAGTGTGAAGGATTGTTTTTTGTGACCTTTCTGATCAGATCTTTACCAAATATGGAACGTCCAAATACATCCCAGAATACTACATCGATAAAACCTAGGTCTGTGGTACCAGAGGGGGTAAAATATCACTTGAGATCACTAACTAATGTCCCTTATTCTCAAAAATAAATATTTTGGTATATACTTCAAGGTTGGGCTGCTAGTTGATCAATTTGTAATTATACCTCTATCTACTAAGTATTTGAGTTCAACTATAAAGTTTTATACCTATTCAAGTATCTGTGAGTTGTTAACCATTCGTCAAACCAATCCTTATCTCGTGTTTTTTTTAAGCATTAGAAGGATACTTGCCAAGATTAAAATTTCATTTTGTACTCAGACATCGTCGACATCAAACCGACAAATATGGAAGACTTGACTGAGGTCATCACTGCCGCTGAGTATCATCCAAGACACTGTAATATGTTCGTTTACAGCAGCAGTAAAGGAACTATACGGCTATGCGACATGAGGCAAGCAGCTTTATGCGATCAGCAAGCAAAGAGTAAGTCAGCTCTCTCTTAATTTAAGCTGAGTGAAGTGCCAGTGGACAGTTTACATTGCCAAGGAGCTTGCAAACATCGAAAATTTGAATGTCGTAATCCCTTACAATCATGTCTTGTCCCTGAAGTAGAACAATTTACTTTCTTTCGATTGATTGTATGTTTGCCAACGGTGTCGGGTCAGATTAATTGGGAATTGTCTGGGTCTGGTGCTCAACACTTTCAAACCACACTTGATTTCATTCTTATTTGTTTCCAAAAAATGTTTTGCTTGCTTTGCACATTCCTAATATTTCACTGATTGCATACAGTTTTCGAAGAGCCCGAGGACCCGAACAGTCGCTCCTTCTTTTCCGAAATCATCTCATCAATCAGTGATGTCAAGTTTAGCCACAACGGTCGATACATGACCACCCGGGACTACCTCACCATAAAAGTTTGGGACCTCAACATGGAAAATAAACCGGTGGAATCATTCCAGGTAAATAACAACGACGCTAGATCGTTAATGAATAACTCGATACGTCACTGCTCATCATCCGATGCTTGTTGACTATTACAGGAATTCAAACTCCCTTTTCTTCCATTGTGAGAATGGACAATAGTTAGAGGAAAAATTAGTACTGGTGTGTGTTGGTTTATCTTATTACCATATTAACTTGTGTATAAGTTGCACTTTTTCATAATCTGATATGCTTCCTGTCCCTTGCATCCTCATCTATCATTAAATGTCGATTAGAAACGTTTTCACCAACTTTCTGGAAACTATGGGCTGTGACTTATCTGATCAATGGTTTGATGCTTTGCTTTTCTATTATTAGCTATTAGCCGTTCAATTCATTTTTCCATCTGTAAGTTCCTCATTTACCAGGTGCATGAATATTTACGAAGCAAGCTTTGTTCACTATACGAGAACGACTGCATTTTTGATAAGTTTGAATGCTGCTGGAACGGAGCAGACAAGTAAGTTATCAATTTTGATCAGTCACTGCATGTGAACAATTAGATAATGTACAGTGCAGAAATTAGAATCCTTGAAATCCAAAGTTGGAACTGCTTTCAAGATAGTGTATTTGTATTGAATCCAGAAGCCCTGCTCAGCATTCCCCAATTCATTTCATCAGATAATTGTTATTAGCTTTTTCATTAAAGTGTGACATTTTCCCGTTTGGCCTGTTTTGTAAATGAATATTTTATGTGTGGTGGGATTTGTTTGACATTTTATTTCCATCCAGCGCTATTATGACCGGTTCATACAATAACTTTTTCCGAGTTTTCGACTGCAACACGAAGAAAGATGTGACCCTTGAGGCGTCAAGAGAAAATAGCAAACCACGTGCACTTCTTAAACCCAGAAAGGTGAGCAAGTTCAGGTAAGAGAAAGCTAAGCAAATCATTATCCTTTTATCGGTATGTTTCCAGGTCAGCCAAGGTGGAAAGCGAAAAAAAGATGAAATAAGCGTCGATTCGCTAGATTTTAACAGGAAGATCTTGCACACGGCGTGGCACCCGCACGACAACGTTATCGCGGTGGCCGCGACCAACAATCTCTACATATTCGATAACTGTGGCGGGGCCGGTAAAGTATGACTGACCGTGCGCCCCGTCAAGCGATCCCGGATGGCGTTGGATAGTTTGCAGCAGACACAGACGCTGTCTAAACTTGGCTAGGGTTAAGAGCAAAACATTAAACGCAGGAAGGATTTCAAAGTTTATTGTGCTCACATTTTTCTATCGGCAAGAAAGTTGATAAGGACGGAAATTAATTAAAATGCTGTATCGCTATTATTATCGTTGTTATTATATCGCTGTGTCCCGCTCTTCTGCTGGAGTACTGGCATATTCTCAACGTACGTCGCCAAGCAAGCTGTCTTGGGAAAACGGCTGGTAATGATCGCGGAAATCTTCGTCTGTAATGTAATTTTAGGTATCTTTTCCGTCGTGACGTATAAGTGTTTTCGACAAGATTATATGTCCCGCAAAGGGTGAGTTTGTTCCTCTGACAGGGTAGAATCGACGAGTAAGAAGTTGCAGCTGCCAAATTATAATAAAACTATTTTTGATTGTCTCCGAATGGCAGAAGAGGCAATCATAAGACTCCTCTTTCTATCACGGCCTCAATAGTATTTGCCAAGAGATTCAGCGATGCCAATCAAACAATTCGACTAAATACCTTCAGTAGGTGCTACAATCTTGTCGACTTGAATTATCTTATCGAAAAGTTTCCCTCTTGTTTCTGTATATCCACTGCATATGATAATTTTGCTGCTGGCGCCATACGCAATAACGCTCCATAAAACACCCCTTCCGACGCTTCTCCCTTGCCAGAAAGAATACAGTTAATCTGCCATGTTTTTCCGTAATTCATAAGTTATTCCCCGATTACTTGTCTTGTACTAGCCCATGTTAATTTCAATGCAGTAGTAGAAATGTTGCAATCTTGTGTGTACTTTTGCAACTAGAGCACCGATAATCTGCAACAAAATACCGTAAGATCTTCATTGTGGCCACAGCTTCACATTCCTATTGCAGGAAACAGTCTCAATAACCAATAATCATATAACCAGAGACTCGCAAGTACAAGGTGTCTCGAAAAATTTATATTCTACTGTTTTTCAGACACTTTGTATATTTCTTTCATGTCAATATTACCATACACAGCTATGTTATTGATATATTTACTATGATTTGTATAAGTAAGGCAAAAATCCCTTATTGGTAATGAAGTTTCTTGTAGCTGTGTGGTGGTAAATGTTGAAACTCCTGATTTTCAAGCCAATCTTAATTCCTGCAAATTATTTCAAAGTTGTCTGTTGCTTATCGCTGTGTTTGTACTCCTGTTTTGAATGCTCTGAAATTAAGCCATCGTATTATTAAATTTCAAGCAGGCGAAAATGCACTCGCAGCAAATCCAACATTTCTGGTCTTTTGTTTCCAGTTTTTGTTTGTGATTAAATATATTTACTGTTATTCGTGAAAAATTGTTACATGATAGTCCGAAAACGATTGAATGTGAACTCCGTCAAAAAAATGCCTACACTTACTATCCGGCTTCTGCCTTTGTGGTCCTGTTCTTTATCAAGTTGATGACATACGGACCAATGTAATTAATAATATACCGACCGCCATTTAAGATGCTTTATTATCGAAGTTCGTTTACGATGTCATTTTAAGTATATCTATTTTCTAATATTAGGCAATTTTTCGTTCCGTGTCGGTGTGTATCCCAATACACACCAGTAGTACAGTCTGTCGGTCAATTTTTCATGATAACGAATTAAACAAGCACAACAACCATCTGGGTGTTTTATTAGTTAAGTTATCAATCGAGAGTCAATTCTAGAAGCTTAGTATACAATGAATTTGTCTGTTAATGGTCTTGGTGTAGTGCAGATGTTATTATACAGACCACACTTGAACACTGAACTCCTAAGGTACACCAACTGCTATATTGTGACCATACTTTGATTCCTCTTTCAGAGGAAAATATTATAGCATGGTTCTGTAAGATTAAAAAAAGTCCTAACCAACAGAACTAAGTTTTATTCATTTAACTCTGTGAATATGAAAGGATATCCGATACTAGCGATATATTTTGTAACACAATATGACAAGTAAAAAATACAAAGTCAGTATTATAAGAGTGATATGAGATTTGGAACATACTTAAATAAAAAATCAGGTTAAAATTAGGCCTGAAAAATTATAGAATTATGAGCATGGTTAAATTGAAAAATCTATACACACCAGACATTTTAATGCTGGATTATTGTGGTATATGCCATGTATGAGAGTATATGCAAAAGACAAACAATAAAACTTCCTAGGATACAGTAATCCAAATTAGTTTGAAAATAGCATGTCCACAGAAGCTTGGTATCAGTCCATGGAAAACATGAATCACAGCTGGTGAGTTTGGCAATTACCTGGCCTGTGAAATGTTGCACAAATAAATCACTCATTATGATTGTTCAACATAGTACAGTATATACAAATATTGTATTATTCAAAATTATAAATTCTACAGTGTAAGCCTTACAGACCGTGATTATATAGTAATTTCAGTAAATACAATATCAATAATGCCACCTTTTTTGACCTGACTGTGGTCGACACCTAATAGTTATTCGTCGTAGTATTGCTTAGGAGACGTTAAACAGAAAAAATTCTATATTACAAAGATTCATCTACATCATTACTGCATAGAGCTGAAATGATAAAGTTGGCCCATAAATATATTGTATCCACTACCAGAAAAATTTCATATTTACATGTTTTTTTACGGAGTACCTACTTCATGTGGGAGTTGAAAGTTCAAATTTACTAGATCATAATGCCTGGATTTTTGTTATTTGCTAGTCTGCATTGGATAAGGCTAATGTATATAGTTTTCAGTGATTTTCACAGATTGAAGAGGTTTAGGGTAACGACCTAAATTCAGTAGTACCATTTTTGCATATTTTGATATACGGTATACTATAATATGGTAATTGTGAATGTTGAAGCATAATTTGTCTAGTTACAAAAGCCATCATTTACTATGTTAGTTTCCACGAACTAATGATCAAAAAATAATATGAAGAATAAGCCATCCATATGCAAAATCACTCCTCAACCTCTTTCACATCTTTGAAAGTAATAATAGGATGAAGAAAGAATTTCACAAGAGAACCAACAGCTTTGTCGAGCATCGATCCGAGGGTTCTCTCTATTCTTTTGTACTTCTTTACATGGTCTTTCAGCTCACCGACATTGGATTTAGTGTACAAGACACTGACAGACACAGTGGGCTTTTCTGAAGTAAGATACCCTTTGAATATCAACGGCATTCCTTTGCGTAGGTCAAAGACAATCCGACGAAAATCATGGCTGACCAAAAGCTCAACTACGGCACTATCGTCCGAATTGTTGGATGGCATCGCCACTCCTATGGAAAACTTGTACATGTTATAATCTTGAAGATGGCAGGGACGTTTGGCATGGGGTGCCACAGAACAAAGAATATTTTCAGGAGAATAAATTTTCTTGGACTTAGGAAGACTATCGCAGTGTTTGCGGTCAGGGTACGGCTTGCCGTACAGACAGCTGAACCAGGTGGCAACGGACCCTGGCATGAGATTGGCGAAACTGATGACTTTGTTATCAATGTCATTCACCTGTACATATTTTATGACGCCTTCCCATTCTATTCCATAGCCCCGAAATTCATGGCAAGCTACAGCAACAGGGGTTGGATTACCGGGATATTGTTTCCTTGTTTTGAAACACATATCCCTATAATTGGTCCAGGTAAGATTTGATTTTGGTACGGTCAAGCCCAAAGGCCTATAAAATACCATGACCATCCCGAGAGTGACCGCTGCACACACTATCAGCAAACCCTTAGTGGTTGTGGCCCCGAATAATGTACCAAGGACACTGACAACCTCTTTTCTTTTCTTCCACAACCCCAGATACACGGTGGGTACAGTCACCAGGACGATGGTGATAGCGATCCTTGTGAAATCGTACACCAGCATAAGTTGAAGAATGCCGACCAGAGAAACGACAAAGAACAAAGGCAGAGCAAACAGCAGCGTGCCGAATTCCAAAACCGCCCTGAAGACACTTGGTATGGTACAATTAGAAAGAAAAATTGCTATGAATTCCCACCAGAATAGGCCGATTACGTGAGGCAAAATTCCTCGCAATATTCCCATCTTCAGACTTTTGTATTTGGCTGGCAGACTTGCAAGACCAATGATCATGGCAATTCGAAGCAGACTGGATAAACTCAATTGCACTTCTGCGTCCAGTATCGGCAACGGTATCGAATAAAAATGGCCGAAGCCATCATTCTCTGATGGAAAAACTTGCAAAAGACTGGAAACGACTTGACATAAAAATATACAAGCGGAGAGAAGGGAAAAATCAGAATATGCATAGACTACAGCAAAATACATGGACAGGGAGAATATTCCCAATTCAGCATCGGGCGTCCACGACTTGTTGCAAACGCTGTACGACATTATGCACAGCACGGAACCAATCAGGAAATGGGCATATTGCGATAGATGACCGGCGACATAATTTTCGTGAGCTTGTTCAGTATCGATGGCTGCAGGTTCACTTTTACCCAAAACATCGAGAAATTCTGCCCAGGCTTTAAATTCTTGATATCTCTTTTCACCTGAAAAAATAATGACTCATTTGCTTATGATTGAATAGACAACACAGAATATTGCCCTGCTTTGTTGAATTTTGTGACAATATTGAACTATATTTTGACTAAGCATTTACCTCTAATCATTCTTAAGGTTGAAATAGCCATGATTATCATAGAAATGAAGAAAACTGTGAGGGGAATGAACCACGAAAGAAACGGAGCAGTCATCACATAGCTGAACAGGAGAAATGAAACGAGTGTGTTGATCTGAGTAGTCGGTACTAATGCGAGTATCCAACTTGTACTTGCTTTCGAGACCGATTTCAGAGTGTAATCTCGAATGACCAACGCGCTCTTCAAAGAGAAATTGACTCCCTAAAAATAAAAAATAAAATGGACACCTGAATATTTTGAAGTATCTGCTATGAGTTGGTTTTCTCCTCATCTGGTGTGAATAACTTCTAGATATTGTATATTTCCCGACAAACCTGGGCACCCTAAGACTACCCTACAGTATCCTATCACTCCAGTTCTTTACCTTTTTGAAAACACCAATAGGAGCTTTTGGTTTCCGATCTGGATCACCCTCTTCTTCTGATTCATCATTTTCCAAGTCAGTGATCACAAAACTTTCTTCATGGTTTTTCTTCTTTCTTGGAAGATGGCCATCCAAAAATCTTTTGTTCATGACATGCAAATCACTTTTTTTCACATATTCCCCACCGGTTGCTCTGAAATTTTTTTAACTACTGTTAATATCAGTTTTGTTTACTTAACTGAGATAGAATGAAATTGAACCCTCTACTTCATGAGCTTGTGTATTGCCTTTTTCACGTGAGTATTCTTCAAAACCACTTTTGCAGCTCTGTCAAGTCCAGACACTTCATCATCTATTAAAAAAAACATGGAATCATTATGGACATAACCATAAGATTTTCCTTAGCACTATCAGCACTATAGCACTATACTCGTTGTACATATTGCATCACAAGGATTTTATAAAGCTCACTAAACTAGAGCAATATAAATATTTTCCATTGTCAGATTATAATACTGATGTACCTTCTTAGCTTATAGTGAAAAAAGGTAAACGTTAAGTGTATAGTTGTAAACTGAAAAAAATCTGAATATGATGTTTGATTATAATACAAGCAAGTAGGCGCCTTGAAATCAGGCCTACGGATAATGCAAATAAGTTTAATGAATGTATTTTTTTTTTCAAATAACGTCTCAATACCTTCATCATCAAGCTGTTTGATATACTGAATAACTTCGATTTTCTTCAACTTCGTTTTACCCTCGGGGTTCAGCAAATTGAATATGGCGTTCGAGGACTGCCTAACAGAATCCACTTCACCGATGATATCTTCCTTGAGATTTTCATCTTTAGGTACAGTGTTTTCAGTTCGCATTTCTGCCATTCCTTCCCCATCCATTTTACCTCTTGTTATGTATATGAATGTACAGTGGCCGAAATGTATTTTAATTGCACTTTATTTGAAATACAGCGACGTGGTGTTATACTATCAGAATATCTCAAGTAAACTTTTATACTATGCAATTTTTCTTTGTTATTGTTTACCATTTAGCGTAACGTTACGCATGGATAGACTACAATTATGAATAAGGAAGGGTGGAGTCGATACTAAAATATCTATAACAACGAGATATTTACGTATTCCGACAATAAAATATGTTTCCATATAATTTGTTACAGGACATTAATAACTACTATTAAATTATGATAGTACAGTAGTGCTGTATTTATGAAATTTCAATGTTTTTATACTCACATTGCTTCCTAAGAATGTAAGGTCATTTGAATCCGCATGGTGGCGCGTTGTCGTAACAACTACAGAAGTTTTATTCCGGTTTATTCCGAAACACCGTGCTGGGTAGAGATTTTGATGGTTGATTTACAAGATTTAGGGAATATTACTTTGCATGTGTAATATATAAATAATGTCAAGCTAGTATAAATATAGCAGCAAGGTTGGACGTTAGTGACGCAGATATCTTCAATTTTCTACGCTAAGTCCATAGAATCAAAATACAATTACCGTGGTTACCTTCTAAGAAATATTAATACTTTGATCTTTACTTAATCTTTGATTAACCTTCTCTCACTTGCCGGTCGGGGTCAAGATAGTTGTATTGTGCACATACGTGTATGGGTAATTTCCGAGTATATGTAACGACACAGAAATTACCAATGTATGTACAATATAAGGTGCATTATAATTTCATTCCACAAAACTTTTGGACCATCATCCCGTTCATGAAATCCTTCATCCCACTTTGACAGAAATAATAATGATTAAGTATATGCGCAGTTTCCACATGCCTTTTTGAAGGAAACTTTAATCAAACCTTTTTTTCCATCTACATCAGTGAAAGAAACTTCATATATTTTGACTACTAGGAAGTTATCGACCCTTTCGATAGTCCGATAGTCCGATAGTGAATATCGCGAATATCTCTAGAATATACATTGCCCTATAATGTTTTAATGTTATTGATCTATTAGTTGTACTTCAATATTGTATAAATTTTTACTACATTTACCGAAAAACTTCAGGACAACTTCGTATTTGGGATTTTAATAATATATTATGGGGATAGATTATTACGCAGTTCTCGGGGTTACGAGGAATTCTTTGGATGGCGACATCAAAAAGGCATACCGGAAGTTAGCACTGAAATATCACCCTGACAAAAACAAAGAGCCAGGGTCGGTAGAAAAGTTTAAGCAGATTGCTGAAGCCTATGACATTCTGAGCGACAAAAAGAAACGGGCCATATACGATCAGTACGGTGAGGAGGGACTGCGAGGAGGCGTGCCTTCTGATGTAGGAGGATTTACTGATGGATACACCTTCCACGGAAACGCTGAAAAAGTTTTTCGTGATTTCTTTGGTGGTTCCAATCCCTTTGCAGATTTGTTGGGTGAGCCGGATCTTGCAAATGCATTCGGTGGTATCCATGGCAGAGGGAGGAAGAAGCAAGATCCTCCTATTGAAAGAGAACTACATCTTTCATTGGATGAAGTATATCATGGAAGTACAAAGAAAATGAAAATATCCAGACGAGTAATGAACGAAGACGGACACACATCAAGCATCCGGGATAAAATTCTCACGATTAACGTCCGACCTGGCTGGAAGTCCGGCACGAAAATCACTTTCCCTCAAGAAGGAGACCAGGGTCCCAACAATATCCCGGCTGATATTGTATTCGTTGTTAAAGACAAGAGTCACCCTGTGTTCAGGAGAGAGGGAAATGATTTGGTTTTTGTGGCGAAGATTCCGCTCGGAAAAGCCTTAATAGGATGCAGCATTGAGGTTCCAACGCTCGATGGCAGGCTGTTGAACATCCCCATTAATGATATTGTTCATCCTAAATACAAGAAAGCCATACCAGGAGAAGGAATGCCTCATTCAAAACAGCCTTCAAACAAGGGAAATTTGAACATCGAATTCGACATTCAGTTCCCAGAGCAGCTTACCCCAGAGAAAAAGCAACTCATCAGACAAGCTTTGCTTGTTTAAATGAACTATTTCGAATATTTTATTCGATAAATTTCTACTAACTCATATGTACATAGTTTACCGATTTAATGAGACCGTTGGATTAAACTTTTATTTTATCTGCTTGGTGATATTTTCTCATTTCCCTTGAATATTTAGCCTACTTTCAAAAATGTATTTATGTTTTGGTCATTATATAGCAACTAATATTACGCGAATATCGCATTGTGTGTCAGATCTAAAGGAATACCAGCGCGTTTTTCAAGGCAAAGAACAAAAATGTGAATGATGGGATGAGACATTAATAATTATGGCTAACTTGCCCATCATCACGAGCCTGCTTCTCTCGGGCCATGTACTTAATAGTGTAGTACAGTTTTTCTACTCGAGCAAGCGACAAAATTCCCAAAACCTATGTTTATACTGTAAAATAGTTCTCCTACTCGTGCATTATGTTAATTGGACTGCAACGAGTAAGCGAGACCACGAAGAATTTCAACTTCAGGCTGCACGCCTGGGAAACGATACTGTTTCCTTCATTAGTTTTACTGCAATTAACCGCTTGGTCTCTTGGGTGGATTCGATCATTTAAGTTCTCTACCTTACATGTAGATTGCGGTAAATTCCGTTCATATTTTCGACGTCTTAAGGTTGCTCTGGGATTACATCAATCGTAACTCGTGCGCACTTACTGCTGTACCACAGTAATTGCAAAAAAGTACCGTAGTTTATTCAATCCTTCATTTATTAAGATCAAATGTTTGCGTAGTGCGGGTACTTTATTACCAGTAATTTGTAGTAAAAAAAAACAGAAATTGAAGATGGAATATATTTAATAAAATCGTTCTGTGTAATTTCCTCGCCTGTCCATTTGATACAATCCTATCATTGTTTTGCTGACACCCAAATCAAATACTGGATTCGTGCGCAAGAATTCTTCCACTTTCAGCGAACGCCGGTAAGCTTTCTTCTCGTGCGTATGAGCAAGATATCTGCAATTCAAATGTCCTTCTGCTGACAACTCCGACCTGGCATTTGACCCGCACAACGAAGGTTTGCGCTTCACTTTCTTTTTCGAAGCGATTTTATCAAAGTAGCTACGTAGATTGCAATAACGCACCGTTTTACTTCTGACATCGATGTACAGGAAACTCATATCGGAAACAGTGCTACTCGGTTCGGTTTTTTGTAGTAAAGCCCTTTCGCTAAGTGTACCACGCATGAAAGTTTCATTAAAACTAATTGTTGTCTTATCAACGTTACCAGGTTTGTTTGGTGCCATCATCGCTGTCTTATTTGAGCTGCTGAAAAACACAACTTTATTTTTCAAATTGACGTACACTTTCGCATAGCGATCCCGTACAGTGGAGCAAGTGTCTAAAGGCATCGGCAGGCAATAAAAGGACAGTCCATGTCTTCTCCAAGGCGGCTTCTTGTCTTCAGACAAGCTGAAGTATGCACATTTCCTTATAGAACAGATTGCTACTAAGCACATGTTTCCTGTTTACATTTTTACAACATTCATCTGAAATAGGAGTCGTGATGCAAGATTTGTGGTTTCAAATCATGTATATTGCAAGGTTTGTATAATATCAAGAACTGTGGGATATGAAAATGAACAACCGGATTATTTTATTGCTTTTTAGCAAAAATATTTTATAATTACATCTGTAGGAAATTTAAAGGATAAATTCTTGGAGGGTAATTGATAACTGGAAAGAACTTCCGGCCATCACAATAATCTCCTTTTTATAATATCCATTGGAAAGGATTATCTATTGTAAGTTAAAACCTTTCGTTCTTTCCCTTCCATACTTGTCAGGTAATACTGAAAATTGCCTCTAGATTCTAGAACTTGCCGACACCATAACGTTAAGACCGAAAGCGAAACTACAAAACGTCAATAAATGCTTCCGATCGATCGAGATTCAGCAAAGTTCCGCAGAAAATAAAGAAAACTGCACGTCGTATACTCCATTTAGGTAAGCAACTAAGCTATCTCCACTGAGAGTTTCTTCATATTGCTTCGATTGTTCTAATCCCTGTAACTTACTGATGCCTATGTCGGAATGAGATTCTGGCTCTTGCTATATCGTACGTTTTCGGACATGTTTTATTTTAAAACGATCAAACCACATTAATGGTTTAAAATGCTCACGTGTTGAAAATTCAAGGCAATTGCATTAAATGATAAATCGTTGCAGAATCGTGTAGAGGCGAAGTAATCAATTAAATAGTTCATAATGACTAATGTAATTATTTCAACGTATCCGTTCAAAATTATTTAGAGGATATTCAAAATAATAATCTTTTGTGATTCAGCCAATACAAGCTTAGCAGCTATTCAACGTTTTACGCGTTAAAATAGTTAGTTAGGCAATTGCGCACTACCGTTTGAAACAAGATTATAAAAATGAAAAATATTTCCTATGACAAAGTTGATTGAATGATGCATCCTTCTTTATTTTCTACATCTATTCTCCATGTATTAATGTCAACCTATATTGTTGTCTATATCAGCTATGCCCTCATTTGATTGGGGCTGGGGTCAATGCAAACAAAATGATTTGTTCCCATCGATTTGTGTTGCATGTGCCGCAATGAGAGATATTGAATAATGTAAGTAAATCGTATTAATTCCCCGTCTGTTTGGTTCCACGTGAATAATCAGACATTTCGGTTCGCGAAATTAGTCGAATTCCGTCGATTATACTAATTAAAGAATCATCAGTTGGAACAGATGGCAAATACGCCTGCTTCTGAAAACCCTTCAATAATCGATGTAGAGGGTCGTGATGTGCTGCAGATTAATTAAGGCGTAACGCCATCGAATAAAAGAAATTTCACGGTATATGTGCTGGTTGATTCCAAGTAGTTATTAGTATGTCTCATGTAAGAATCAATCCTCGATCCAAACCGTATAGTTCGATGGAATATCTAACGCTTTTCCAGCTAACGGTAATGCGATGCAAGCATGTGTGAATTGCTTACTTAAGGTGCTATGATACAAATTTATTGATTGGTATACATAATTACGTCCATATAAATGTCAATGCGCTGTCTGCGTATATGTAAACAAGTAATCGAAGCCAAGTAGGCGTATAAGGTATAACTATAGAATGCAGAGTCAACTTAACATGGGCTTGGCCTTATAAAAGAATTCACGAAACGTTCACTTCTGCCTATTTAAAAAGCAAATCCTTGTATCCTATAAAAACTACATTCATTATGTTTTGCTCAATCAATAGGTGAATGACCAATGTATAAATCTCATTTTTGATGATACAAAATATTTAGTGTCTGTCATTCTGTTCTCAATTAATATTTAGTTCTGAAATGCCTATGTGACAGTTTGACAAAGCCCCAATATTGAACGTTTCGCTATCTGGTTCCACCGTAGCTCTCGCGCCACCAAGTGTCAACGTTCTCTAACCACGATCAGTCGTTCATTAGGTTCACCAGCTTCTAGGTTAGGGTAGCGGTCATTTTTTGGACTACTGTTTCGAGTACCGTTTCGGAAATCAAAGGTTGTATTCAAACACACCAATTAGGCTTTGCACTGTTCCCGTTTCGTCGTCGTACCTGTCGAAAAGGGAAGCGTCGTATGTTAGTGTATATAAGGTTACAGTATTGTATTTTAGTAAAGCAGTGTTTATCAATTGTAAAATGCTCTGAGGATTCTTCGTATACCATTTTAACTAGCACCTTCATTTGACTAAAACTGTTACGATATGGTTGGCAAAAGCCCCGTCTGATTAAAATAATTACTTTTTTTTAGAATTATAGAAAATCATCAGTTTATTTGTATATCGAAAATTCTATTTACCAGCACAGCCGCTGTAAAATATTCAGAGGCCTAATATCTTGCTTGCGGGTCATTTGACGTATCTTCGCCACATAATCTTCGTTGTCTTTTTCAATTGTGTCGAAAATCTGTTTGATGATTACATCGGACCATCTTAACGTCAAAGGAGGTACGTAAGCGTCCCACGCCAGCTCGGAATCATCATCACTAACGTCACTGGCAGTGAGCGTGATGTCAGTGCAAGACGATTTGGTTTTCGCTGATATCTGCGAGAGTACTTCGAATTCTGAATCGCTACTAGTCCTGTCATCGTTGGAAACTTCGCTCGTAGGCGGGCATTTTTCAAGGAGTGATAATACTTCATCAAAATAGATGATATCTGCGATTCTTCGGGGTTGTTTGATGTCTCTGTGTTCGCTCCGTATGTTATCGAGGGATGATATGCCATCTACTTCCTCATAATCTGATGTACGCCTGTCATACATGTTTGTTATCGGCGATGGCTTTCTGAATTCGTCCAAACTCCTCTCGTCCAGTGAAATTGCGCTGTCGCTATCCGGTATTTCCCGAGCTCTACGATTACGATTTCGTTTGTTACTGCTTCCAACTGCCGATCCCTGCGAAAGCCTGCCATCGCTGAAGCTTCTTATTTTTCGATGGACTAGTGTACTTTCTACGCACAGGTCTGGCTCAAAGGCGGGATTTTCGTAAGCGCACATATTTTCCACTTCCTTGAGGATTGCCTTTTCTTCTTCTTCATCTGAATACCATATCTGCAAAAAAGTTTATAGTGTACAATTCTAGATCATGCGAATGGACCAAAGTACATACCATGTCATTTCCTATGCACATGTAATAATGGATATAATATGTCGCGTTACGCTGTAAGCTCCGTTCTGACTATTGAGCAATAAGCACTAGTTATTTTAGTATAAAGTTGACCAAGTTGCCACATAGAATATGCACTAGTATTCAAAATCCAAATCCTCTTAACCCTATCCACAATTTTGAAGGTGACACAATACGCGCCAAAACATTGGTTTATCAATGCAACCTACCCCTCCAGCCAAATATTCAATGTTGTCTAATCCTTCCATGCCGGAATACTGATCACAGGCTTCTCCGAGGTTATCATTTTCATAATACGAACTTCCTTCCAGAGATTCTCTTGATGTTTCCTTATTATTACACCATTCAGAAGATTCCGATGGATTCTGAATTTCTTGTACAGTAATAATATCAAAATCGTCTTTTTCAGGAGAGACAATAGCTAGGTAAGACGGAAATGGCTTCACAACTGAAAGAAGACGTCGTCTTTCGTTTTCCCTCTGTTGCAATTCGAGGTACGTGGGAGCTTTTATTGTATTAACAAAATTACTTATTGCGATTTCATCAAAACTTTCTTCCAGTGGTTTCACTGCAGAATTATATCTTTCGGCGCCTGTTTGTGATTTCTTCACTAAATTCAATTCGTGTTTTCTTGTTCTGCGGTGAGCAGTGCGTGGCCTCTGTCTTTTTATGCCCTGGCAAGAGGTCGTGTAACGAGTTTTTTTCGTAGGTAAGCTTTTGCTACAGCTTGTTTCGTCTAATGTCGTGTCCAAATCCATCCATTGTGTTAAAATAGGGGATGACAGAGATCTACAACGCAAGGGCGAATTCGACCCTAAGGATTCTTGCTCGGGCTCATCGAAGCTCCATAACAAAGGCGTGGCTTCCACGTCATATTTAAAATCGGATAGCCATTTAGCTTGATTCATAACTCTGTAATATACTAAAACATAGATAGGTGTCTCCTTCAAATAAATTTCTGAGCAAAATAATTACCGTACTCTATTTCAATCGCCACTTGGAAATTTTATTACGACATCAGGATGAAAACTCAACGCCCTCTTTACTTTACGACTCTCGCTCACTCTCCTTGTTCTCTGTAGTCAACTTACAAATGTCGTTCAAATGAAGTACAACCCCTGATGCTTTTCCTCGAATAAATAAACTACAAACTGTTGAAACGAATCGATGGAATTTTCGGGAATTGCATACGGAGAAAATCGATAAAGCGCAGTCTGTTGTGAACGATTGATCCGTTTCAGCCTCGTAAGTCGAACAGTCTACGGCAAATCTTTGTATTTTACATCAGGTTCCTCTCGATGGCAAGATCCTGCGTCGTTGCTTATTAAATATTCATGTCTGGAAAGTCTACAATCGCGGAAAGGAACACGTCATATATTCGCAAAATTTTCGCTTGTCTCTCTCCTCTCCTTCCCAAAATATTGTTGTACATTTTTGAGGTAATATTTCTTGAATCCATAAATCAAACAAATGAGTAACCTTATCAAATGTTCTTTAGATAACAGGAATTCCATTAGAGGCAGTTTGGTACATTGAACCTTCTCCATTGCAAAGTGACATCATTGCTTGTTCCTATAACGACAAGAAGGGAAACATAAATCGATATATATATATTTTAGACATAATATGTATAGGGCATGGTGTACTTATATATATATTCCCATGATATACATCTGAAATGTATACTGTATATTGTTAACTCGAAATGCTACAATACAACCATTCGTTGGAAGGAAGAGGCCTGAATCAATGGCCTATGGGTACTCGCCGTTTACTGGTTGACCTCATTACTTGATTCTATTGATTTAAATTTATTTTAAACAAGTACGATATGGGAAAATACTATTGTTTAATCGGTCATTTAAAATATTGTGATAATTTTACTATTACTTTTAAGATCGAAGTACGACCTCCCACCGTCTGTAGACTTGCCTACAGCCAATTGAACATTGAACTGGAGTTTCTCGCTGTAGCTACAATGTTCACCTCCTTTTTTGCTTTTGAATGCGGCTTGACTGAGATGTAGATAAAGATAATATGTGAGCTAATGCATAAGACTGTGTAGTGTGAGTGTGGTATTTTTGACTGTATTGTTTGTTGTACAATTTTAGTAGTACGTATGGTACAATAATTTAACCGCTCCGTTTACCATTTTGTCTATCAGCATTATAGTATAATACCAATAGAAATGGGTGGTTCGTCTGAAGTACCCAATGAATTTAAGCTCAACAGCTGCCCAACTGATGGAATATCTGCTGTTAAATTTGCTCCCAACACGTCGCAGTTCCTGTTAGCTTCATCATGGGATTGTACTGTGCGTCTCTACGATATCACAGACAACACCCAGAGGTTCAAATATAGTCACTCTGCACCTGTATTGGATTGCTGTTTCTCGGTATGTAGTTGTATTTATGGAAGAAATAACTTGCCTGGCAATGGATAGACATTATGAACATTACCATAGCAACATAATTTACTTGCAGGATTGTACACATGCATTCAGTGGTGATCTTGAGAATAATTTAAAGATGTATGATTTCAATGCAGGATCGGAGATAGTCATCGGGAGCCATAATGCCCCTATCAGGTATATACCATTTTAAATTCATACTGCAGTTGACTGCAGATTATAATGAATAGGAAATTTACACTATGCACTAGTTCACGGCAGTAAAACAAGCAGTAAAATTCAATGTTGTATGCTTATAATACGTGGTGAGATATACACAATCACTATTGGATCACTGAGTTTTCACTTTTCGACGATTTGCACATATTAGTATGTTCTCTCGCTTTTCAGAGGTTACGCCATATTTGAATGTTTAATTGTAATTTTCAATCGCTTTATATCTTCATAATTTCATTTTTATTTTACTATTCGTTTATTTATTGAATAAAGGTGTGTGGAATATTGTTCGGATGTAGATATGGTCATCACGGGGAGCTGGGATCAAACAATAAAGCTGTGGGATGTAAGAGACAAGGCTCCAATTGGCTCTTATTCTCAGCCTGAGAAGGTGATTGTCTATGGAGATTACTTTGTTCCTGATGACTTGAAATTGTTTGATATCTTTTAATTTTTATATTTCTAAATAGGTATATCTCCTCAAATTGCCTATAATAAAAACCATTGATGAGAGTATTCCAGTAAATCACCATTGACATGTTTTTACAAACTTTAGGTATACACAATGGCAATTTCAGGCGATCGTGTAATAGTAGGCACAGCAGGCAAGAGAGTGCTTGTGTGGGATCTTCGTAACATGAGCTACGTACAGCAGAGACGCGAGTCAAGTCTCAAATATCAAACAAGATGCATACGTTCTTTTCCAAATAAGCAGGTGAAATTAACAAAAAAAAATTTATGCCAAGTTTGAAATTAAACTCATCACTATTAATAATTAACTTGTAGTTTTATCGAACTATTGTTACCATCAATTTTGACTGATGGCTTCTGTTATTCAAAATGCAGGGATATGTTCTCAGCTCAATAGAAGGCAGAGTTGCAGTAGAATACTTAGATCCTTCGCCAGAGGTTCAAAAGAAGAAATACGCTTTCAAATGTCATCGGGTCAAAAAGGACGGATTTGAATACATACATCCTGTAAACGCCATATCATTTCATAACAAATATAATACATTTGCTACAGGTCAGACAATATGCTTTGAATATCATATATTTTAGAGCTGCTTATTAAATTGAAACTAAAAGAAACTGATAGTAAATTTTGGTGAAACAATCTCCCACTGAATAATTCAACAAAAGATTCACAGTATTAAAATGCAATCTCCTCAATTGCTCTAGTACCAATGCAAAAAGAAATCCACTGAGGGTCCTTATATTAAATTATTTTGTGTAGTGATTATTCAACTCAATGAGGATGATTTTAATTACAGTACTTTAGTGTTTTTTCTGGAATAGAATAATCTTTTTTAATGACAGGTGTTGTATTATCAATCTATGGATAATGTATTGAAATTATGAATTACAGGAGGTTCTGATGGTTTTGTCAACATATGGGATGGATTTAATAAGAAGAGACTTTGCCAATTCCATTTGTATCCCACATCCATTTCATCTCTGGCTTTCAGTTATGATGGCTCCATGCTAGCTATAGCTTCTTCCTACATGTATGAAAATGGTGAGCCTACACCGGAAACGCTACAAGAAGATGCTATTTATGTACGACATGTAACGGATGCAGAGACAAAACCCAAGTAAGTCGCTTTGTATAGTTTATTGATGTATTATTAGAGTTATGGCCTTTTCCAAAAACCTTTTTTAGAACCCTTGAAATATGTTTATTTATTGACTGGTTAGGGGTTTAGGAACTAGGGGTATACTAAAGTCTGAGGGTAAACTTGCTAAAGAAAAAATGAATCACCGAGAAAGGTTCAAGTTGGTTGATGAAGAATGATATCATGAGTAAATACACTTGATTTGTATTTGCTAATTGAAATATAGAAGTTTTCTACCCTTTGTCTGAAGTTTTTCATTCAGAAATCTAGACTCGTAATGCATCTCGCTATCAATCAGCGCTGGGAAACATGGTAGTTGTATTTTATGTATATTTTATTTTTCTCAGATCTCTGGTTTAATCAACGTTCAAAATTTGATGAGAAGTCTTGAAATGACAAGGCAATTTTTCACACAAGCCGGCAGTTGCTTACTGGTATATCATACTGGAGTCTGTCAATGCTAGTTTTTAGATTGGTAAAATGTTGTGTTTTCATATGCTGCCATTGCCACAAAACATTGTTTTTTTCCATAACATATGGCGGAGGAATTTAATGTGTGTCCTACCTACTACATCGCTGCTATATGATTCCATTTCTGCTTTTGATTTTTTGTTTAAAAAATAAAATATATCAGCTGATCAAAACATGTTGTTCTGTAGATGCTTTGAAATCTTAATAAGGTGACAGTCATCTCGCTACTTTTTATTTAGTTGTGTAACATGAGTATGAATTTTACGAACCATTTGTTTTTATTCCTTTGGGAAATCCGTTTTGTAGCAGCACGAGGTCATGCTGAGGTTGTGTCTATATATATTTTTTACATGACGCTCAACCAAGGGTACGAGAGCCGCGGTGTGAAANAAGAAGAAATACGCTTTCAAATGTCATCGGGTTAAAAAAGACGGATTCGAATACATACATCCTGTAAACGCGATATCATTTCATAACAAATATAATACATTTGCTACAGGTCAGACATATATTTGTACTTATAATAAATTTTAGTAAAATAATCTCCCACTGAAATGACTGAATGATTCCAAAAGATTTCAGGACTTAAATTAAATATTTCCAGTTATTTGCAATCTCCTCAATTGCTCTAGTACCAATGCAGAAAGAAATCCACTGATCAAATTACTTTTAAATTATTTTGTGTAGTGATTATTCAACTCAATGAGGATGATTTTAATTACAGTACTTTAGTTTTTTTTCTGGAATAGAATAATCTTTTTTAATGACAGGTGTTGTATTATCAATCTATAGATAATGTATTGAAATTATGAATTACAGGAGGTTCTGATGGTTTTGTCAACATATGGGATGGATTTAATAAGAAGAGACTTTGCCAATTCCATTTGTATCCCACATCCATTTCATCTCTGGCTTTCAGTTATGATGGCTCCATGCTAGCTATAGCTTCTTCCTACATGTATGAAAATGGTGAGCCTACACCGGAAACGCTACAAGAAGATGCTATTTATGTACGACATGTAACGGATGCAGAGACAAAACCCAAGTAAGTCGCTTTGTATAGTTTATTGATGTATTATTAGAGTTATGGCCTTTTCCAAAAAC
>QXVX01008703.1:0-15524 GCA_013436065.1 Halocynthia aurantium | reverse complement strand
TTACGAACAATTCTAGTTACAAACAGCCTCTTGGAACGTAACCTGTTCGTATGTTGAGGACTGGAGGACTGTATTATGAAACAAAGTGTGTTCAATGTATTTTACATGTTCGTGTAGCTATTTTATTCATGAACACGTGAAATACATTTTTGATTAAAAGTTGTTCTCAATAATGTGTTTCTTTTTAAATATTCAAGCAATTTCGATAAAATTACGGAAATCTGATTTGGGCGATGAAGAATGAAGCGTTTTATTGAGTGATTTCCATTTTTTCATGCTTTTATATTTATTTTTTATACGAGAAATATGCAATCTCCTTTCAGATCTTCAAAAACCAAGTCCTCATCTTTATGGGGGCTAAAAAGGGGTAATGACCGTTCTCTGGGATGGAAAACGGGGCTCAAGATGCCATGTAGCTATTTGGCTGTACTGCTACCGATGGTTCATACATACTCGCACCTATCTAGTTCTGAAAATGCTACGAAATTCCAGGATAGAGAATATAAAATACCCTTTAATTTCTACCACATCTAAATGGTAACAATTTATTTTTAGAAATGCAGTAAGCAGAACCGCCTTTTCAAATCCAAACAAAAATTTGACAAAACTTCTCTTGATTTTTTCCCCAATTATGATGTTCATCACATTCCTAACAGTTGGCGTCGGTCTGACTCTTACAAAGGAAAATATTTACTATTTTTGTGTGGTGCTATCAAAGTTTTTGTTATAAGTTTTGTAATAATAGGTGTCAATTATTATTGACCATGTCATCTGGGAAATACCGCTTTGATTTTCATTATTATTTGCTTTTGTACCTTCTACTCTCAAAAACCAATTACTGTAAATAGCGGAGGTTCTACTACTGGTGGAAATATATTCCTTTGATCTATCCTAAAAAAGTACCCGTGGAAGCCCCTAATTACCCCTAGATATTATCATAAAGGATTTCCATGAAAAAATAGTGCATTCCTTCATTTATATCAATTACATTAACTTCCCAGAATAGATATGAACTATATGTCTCCGAGATCATGTGAACCAATGCAGAACAGATATAATGATTGATAGACAATAAGATTTTATTCTTGTTAAAAAGTAATAAGGATGGTATACTCTCGTATGCTACATAGTGAATAATTTAAATTAAATTGATGTGATTTGCATAATTTGCCACTATCTCAGCATTCGTGTAGCACAAGGTAAGAGCGCAATAAGGGAGAGAAATATGATCGACCAACAAATATAGATCTCGACATTTATAGATCTCGTTGCATCATCATACTTAGCTAAGGTATCTATCATGATGTCATCGTTCGAGTGGGGTTGTGAGATCGGTTGTCTTGCCTAATAGATAGCTAGCTCTCCACTATCTGCATAACAGTTAACCAATGTAAGGATTACGTTTCGGCGCGGTTGCTAACGACGGCTCAAGTTAATCTCTACATTAGCTACAAAGCACAATGGATTGCGTTAATTAGTAGCTTTCATACTTTATCAAAGCAACAATTTTTCGTGATATACTTAAGAGAAGAACATACCAATTCATTTTTTTTGCTTTGGACAAAACTCAAATCTCAACCTACACAATTCCGGCTCACATTGTTAAGCTCTACCCAATGACGCAAGGTGGATGATACTCTACGCTCTAATTTCAAGCGCTAAGCCCACGAACAGTTTTAATTGATCTGGATTTGTGTATAGTCCCTCCGGATCATTCTAGTGAAAATGATGATCAGAGTTTATGAAAATTCGTTTAAAAGTCCCAGATGTTGGAAACAGTTTGTCAAAGACATGCACGACGACTCCAGTCATCGATTTGGTGACTAGAGTTAATTGGAGTTTTTGTGATTAATATTATTAACAGTAATACAATCATTGCTCCAATTACATGTGCTGTATATGAAATATTTTGTGATAAATGTACATCAGTACCTAGTTCTATGCGATCCGCGATAACTTTATATAGCGTAAATTCGCATAGTGGTATTATTTATATTCACGAAAAAAAACAGGGATGCGTTCTGACAACAACCTACAATCATAATTTTGCCACCATTCCATACCAAAAAACAACCATGGGGTAATCTAAAGCGTACAACCTCAGCATCACGTACGCTCGCACAGACAGCTTCTGTACACAATCCATGCCACACAACGCTCTCGCAGCATCTCGCAAATGGCGAAATCACAACCGGGCATAACTCGCATGCAAGGAGGAACGAGTAGAAATAAGTTCCTTTTATAACTGCGGAATCACATAGTCTGGGTTCACATATAACGAGGACTAGAGTAGTGGAATTTCGTGTAATGTAGCCAGTCCTCCATATATGTATGTAGTGTATTAGTGTGGAATGTAACGGTGGCTTGGCAAACATTGAGAAAATTTCACGGAAGGCGAGAATATCACCCAGAACAGGTGCCTGGGAGAATAGCTTTTTGTTTTGCGTTCACCCTAAATGAACACCCGGAATCCCTTTCTCTGTTTACAACATAGTCAGAAGGGTAGCTCACACGTGAATGTTTTTGAGTTACAATGGAAATGAAAAGTTGGTATTTATAGGAGAACCAATAAATACTTTACAACATTTGTTTTAACATTCCATCATCATGTGTGATGGATATGAGGTATACAGTGGTGCATTTTTGTTATTATTTAACATGTTCACTTCAATTTCTATCTCCTCCCGGAGTTTTTTGTGTTATACGGTACAAGATATAGCTTCAGTGGATAACCTTTTTACGTCTGCTTTTATTTTCCATTTTCGTCATTGATTATCTGTAATCAATGGGGCTAATTATCAAAGAATGTCCTGAGGAAATGTTGTACAATGGACGCTGACTTAATGTGGACGTACGAGCACGTGTCACGAAGCGTTCTTACAACAGTGAGAAATAGCTGATAATTTATGAACACGTGTGAATGTACATGGGAAAAGGTTAATGCAATACGCTTTCGCAGTTATTTATTGCTTCTTTATTATGATTAGGAGCCAGCGTATATGGATGGAGTTTATATCAAGTGACGTGCTCACGCCATTAATGGTACAATATATTTATGTAGTGTCACCACAAGCCTAAATACCATTAGCAATTTAGAATAATATGAACGGGTGCAGTGATTTTGGTCACAGCTAATGCATTATATTGCCTTGCATGTACCATGTAATCCGCCCGAAATATTATCGCTCATTTTACATGAAGCGCTAGTCCGATATTCCTTTATTACTATTTTGATATTCCAATTACTAGTACAAGACTGGATGTAATTTCATGATTTTCGGATTCATATATTTTACCTTAGATGGATGACTTAAAAAAATAGGATACCCGTACCCATTTAGGGGGCCCATGCTGTTGATTTGAAAATTCAGCTCATTCTATTGGCATATACTTGTGTATAGCACATCATACGCCGTTTAGAATGTAGAATGTGATACACTCTAGTGATCTCAACTAAGTACAGTGATGCTAATGTGGTGATAATGTGACAATTTTACAATTAAAAATGACGGGACTTCTGTATAATTGTGACACAATTCTAGTTAAAATTGAAACTTTGTTAACACCAGCATGAATTTTAGGGTCTGGAACGGATTACCAATTCACTCATTATTTCTAATGGGGATGTCTGATTCGGACTTCAAACAATTCTGAGTTCGAACGATCTCCTGGAATGGATTAAGTATGTAGTATAGGGCACCAATGAACATACAGCAAAGGTTCCCGTAGACCACATGACCCCCGATGGGACATGACAATCACAATTGACATATCGACTTAGTTTGGTGTCAAATTTAATGTTAATTTTCAACATCGACTTATAAATGAACTTCGAATCTTCGGAATTTTCGTTAAATTTACAATATTAGTTTCTGTCGTAACGTAATGGTTTATCGTGTTGTAGAGCGATGTACAACAAAGGTGATTCTGATTCATTTCAACGACTCCCGCTTGGTTAGTTTCAAGTAGATAATACCTACAGTCTACTAGATTTCTACACGAAATGGTTCAACAAGAGTAATTATAACCTGTATACTTGGGCGGTTTATGAAACGAAGAGGACATTCGCCCGGAGGAGGTCCTGTTCCGATCTCCAGGATTTGAGATCAGCTGAAAGCAAGTCGACTCGACGGGAACAAAGTTATCCTTTTGCGGCACATGCACGGCCTTTGTCCCGTAAGCACCTTTCCGCGATCCAGGCGGAATCGTGTCCTCGCAACTCCGGTATTGAATGCTAATGAGCCCTCTTGTCATGATTGGATCTATTGAAGGCCTTATTTTCTGCTTGCACGAGTCTCTAATACCGTGTTCAGGGCATATGGGATTCAAATTAACCGATTTTCTGGCGATTGCTAATGCCTTCAACACCTTTTTCCTCGCTACAAATAACCATGCAACCGATACCAATAATACCGAGATACCGATGCTTGTAACGATGGATCCGCAAATCATCGCTATTTGGTCCGGTGTTTGTGTGATGACGGCAATGCCGGTTGCTGTGATAACCATTCCTATGATGAGGCTGCAAATAGGCGGTCTAAAGCGAGGGTCACGATTGTTTAAATTTATCTGAAAATAGAATAAGACACATATGAAACCAGACAATTGCAGTTCAAATTCGAATTTCGGTGCAGTGTTGTGTTTTTATTATCATTTTCGTGTATTTGTTATTGTATAGTATTTTGTGGGTCACTTTCACACCCATACACTCTCGAAAACAAGGGAGGATACTCTGGTTATGTAGGGTTTCGTAAACCGGAATAGTGCGTACTGGTAGGGAAGGTATGAATTGAACCACACATGTGTAAAATCCTCTTGAAATCATTGAAATCCAATGCTTCAGTAACCATCACGATAAACTTTCTTTCACAATGCTAATTTTCTCCACAATCCAGAACAATTAATCACTATACAGTTTCAATATTCCATCTCACAGTAATTTCCTTATCGCCACGTCTTACTATTCTCTTAGAGTTTAGACTTACATATTACATCTCCTTGCTCTAGCGTTTAGTCTTTCCCCTGTAGCTAGTACAGCATACAGGAAATGGCGTTACACATCATAGCCATATACTATTGTATCTCTATGATTCGTATTCTAGTCATATACATGTTACATGTTAGTATTGCAACTGCATAGCCTATTGGCTTAGGGCCTTTAGAATCACGGGGCATCACTAAATGTGTCGCTAGAGCAGTAGTCACAAAGGGGAAGGGGAACAAACAGCGGTGTGAATCAATTTTGGATTTGAAAGAGAGGGAAGCTGAACGCCGTCCCCCAGGTAATAAACGAACGACGTCGATACCTATTACTACTGGGGTAAAATCATGAACCATTTTCAATTATGTTTACACGATTAGTTTCTGCAGACTAAAATATGACGGGCTGTATATTGGTATTGATTTCTAAATACTCTTTGTCGCAAGTTGTTGTTATGCTTATAGACGACTCTTCATTTATTATTAATACAGTAACCCAATGCCGCTTAACCACTTTTCCACATAAACCGTCAAGTGCTTCAGCCTCACATTGTGCTACTCCAGTAATATGATCACATTCAAGAATTTTGAATGATCCTCTCGGGACGCAATGAAAACCTTTATGGTTGCTATTATATTATGCACACAATTGCCTACCTACAATCTACCACAATTTTACGGGCTTCGGTCTAAAAATGGAAATAAATAAATTTAAAAACTAAAATTTATTATGAAAAGACAATAATAACTCTTTAGTCCCAGCTTTTTTCAGAATGGCATTTATGGACCCTTACAATGTATCCCACAAATCAATCACTCCTTATTTGGCTATGATTATTATGCACCTTATTCGGTCATCTCTTTATGCTGCACAATCGGAAATCTCTGTATAATTTTTTTTTTAAATGTCACTAAACTGCCGCTTAGAAAAATCTTTTTTCAAACAAACACGATTTTGATTCAAATCCAAATCTTATCATGAAGATAATATCGGAATAACACGATGTACATCGAATAGGCTTTTGGATTCCATGTTACTGCAAGGTCGTTGGATCCATGACAAGGATATATGCCGATATACGGTGTTAATGCATGAGCATGCCGAGCGCAATGGATGTTTTTCAATCAATATTTCATCAGCCCGGATGCACAATCTTGGGATTTAGGTTAGTTTATTAGCTGCGCTCCGAAGCGTATTATTTACTTGATTTTGATTAGCGATCAGCTAAAGTGGAATGCTAATAGTCTTTATATGGCGCTTCCTACATATACTATATTTTGTATTATTGCGATGGTCGATCTTTACTGTGGCCCTAAACTGACGCGTGTGTCGTAATTGAATTTCCTCCCAATTCCAAATTCCGCCAATATTGCCTGTATTAATTTATTATATCCTGTGGGAAATCAATTTTAAGAGTAAAATAATAACTGCACTTACGAGAAAGACAGCTTCGAACAAAGATAGTACTGTACTCAATAACCAAGAGAAAAAAATTCCTAATTTATATTTCCGTCATTAATATTTTATGCTTATTATGGGTAGCTCTGGTTTACTCGAAGATTAATCATCCTCATTACTTGAAAAGGCTCTTAAATGAGATGCTGACAGTCGAGTGGCCAGTTCGTTTCAAATAGAATACGCTCATTGCATTTACTTGTAGGCCTATGCACACGCTTCGTCTCAAAATGACGGCGAATAAATAATATTTCATTCTTGAATTCCGTTTCGACAAAAATTTTAATAAAACATATTACAGTACTTACATTGCATGAAAATAAATTCCATATTCCACCATCCGCCGTAACCTTATTCGAAGGGTCAGTTTTCTGATTGTTGAATATGGGGTGTGCTTTGCGGCTGATGGTGCCGCCTGCAATCCGCCCGCCCCCGGATGGGTCGGATGAATTTTCGGACATGCGGAATAACATGGCCATATCTTTTAATGATGTTTTTATCCTGGATATCTCTAGAAAATCTAAGAATGTACCTTACTAATGATAAAGCTATAAATAAAAAGTGAAATCGAATAAGTACTGTGATTACAATGCATGGCCTAATAAGAACAGCAGTTGTATGCACGTTACCATATTTGCTGTTAGGTTATCGTGAGAATTTTTCAAAATTGGAGAAAAATTAACTATCTCAATATCTATAAATCACGCCTGCATGTTAACTCGTAATATTTCTGGCTTTATCTACTGCAATAAGATTTGGTAATACTATAGTAACTATAGTATACGGTCTACCTGGATATTTTTGATCAAAATTAAACCAGAATGTGGCTGCGTCATTTTGGGAGGTTCAGCGGATATTTAAGATGGGAGGTTAGGGTTGGAATTATAAGATCAAAAGTAAAAATAGGTAATAAAAAAAAACATTATAGCCGACATCGTAACCCGAGCCCGAATCCCAAAAAATACCACACACTAACACAACAGCACAAAAATATTCAAAAAACACGAAAGGCAAAAAAGAAGCAGAGCAGATGCATCGAATTTTTATTCTTATTCTGACTTTAGACGGCATACTATAGTATCACTGTAGCTTTCTACAGATCGTAGAGATCATACATATCATGGTATTCAGAAAAGTCCTTTAAGCATCAGAGGTAATGCCATGATATATTGCTTACTGAATCTGCTGCTAAGAGAAAAGATAAATCAAAGTGTACAAAAGTCACTAACTCACAAGTTATATACAGTATTCGTAACCCCCCTCACCCCTACAATAATTTTATCACAATATTATGACTATACCCTTATCTGTAAAATTATTTTACTAGAATTTCTTCATAACCGATACCTGTGATCTGACTTAGCTAACCATAACCTCACCTAGCCTAACCTAACCCAACAGGGCTTCCGGAGAGACCGCATTTCTTAACTTGTTGCAAAATAACTACACACTCATAATGTATAAGATGCAAACTATACTTCGAATCAAATATGCAATATATATCCCGCTAATGCTGGCGTCCAGTCTACACAACCGCTTCTCAGGTCAGATATTTCATAAATTATTTATGCATTAAATGGCTTTGAGCAGTCTAGATGTGAAATACTCTTGCGTTGCGATTGCTTCGATTTCAATCTACCACTATGTCGACACGTGAAGTGTCGTATGTCCTTGCTCTTTTCGCCTCTTTTATGTTCCGCTACTGTCACACAATAAATCAATCACTGAAGAAGTTTCAAGTAATACTATCTTTTCGACGCCTAACATCTCAAGAATAGTAAAAACTCAGCTATATAAGCCGTATAAATAATTTTTAAATTGCCTTCTAATGCTTTTCCTATTTAAAAGTATGTTTGTATTCATACGAAGTCATAAACCTGGAAGTACGCAATATAATACGCTGATTCGTATTCTGCAAAGAGGAAAACTTGTGAGTGAGATGATTGGTACAGGCTATTGGTTGCTCACTGCGGATGAGATACATGTGACAGTACGCTTTTGTTTAATTTTTGACGCACGAAGACTTCCAGTAAATATAGTTGAATCACTAACTTTATTTAGTGTTTAATTGTATGACAGTTGATGGACCGGTCTTTGTAGCAATACAACAAACGAAATTTCATGAAGGAAGTCAAGTCTGACGACAGAGCTGACATTGTTTTGAACTACAGTGAGTAAGAGCGAATGTTGAAACAGGATTTGCTGTACGCAACTATTCACTGGCTACTGCGATCTTATATTCTCTGACCTTCAAACCGAGTAAGCATTCGCCAACGCTCAAGGTATATCTAAAGACTCGATACAATGCACCAGTACATTTTTCTTCGCCAAAGCTTCATGACACAATCGTCATCAACTTGAAATCTTATCGAATTCTGAATCGATCTTTTCTAGTCATTCGGCAATTACGGTTTGCCGTATTATCGGAATTGCTTGCCTTTTTGAGTACTGTACATCCCTGCATACCATAATAAAAACATGTTAGAATATTGTATCAGACAACCCCATGGGGATATCGCAAACTTTCAGCTCAGCTACGTAATGACTGAGATTACTCGAATTATTAAAGGTTTAATAGTGTTGCCAGCTGAAAAGATTATCTGTGTGATTGAAATCAAGCAAAGTCAGGCAGAAAATTTGGAACTGCGTGACAAGAACGCAGTACACAGTACCGCATACTTGCTCCCTGAACCTTGAAAATTGAAATCATTATATACAAGCACTGACGTACATGCCGTGACTGCTCTTTGATTTCGTCAGTTGATTAAAACGATCGTTGCATGGCATGAGCCGTAGGTATCGTAAATAATGGACTTGTACGAAATTTCTTCCTGCAGTGATAAACGCCAGATCAATATATCCATTTTAGAGCGCTTAAATAACATGCAAACATTGGTGCTATTCCCCAGACTGACTTCAATCCGAAAGATTAAAAAGACGGTATCAGAGACCTGCCAACCAAACAAAACTGACCACTTTTGCTAGATGTTCGATCAATACTTCATTCAACAAACGCAGGATGGAGTTAATATAACAGTACTGTAACGGTACTGAAGGTACCTGAACTCACAGAGAGGACAGAGAAAAAATACGAGTCTGATACGTGTTTACTAAATCGTGTTTTACTTGTTAGGTGATCAATTATTAGTCACTGGTTTGATTAATTTGTATAAAACAGTTGATGAATTAAATTTACCGATCCATTATCTGAGTATACGCTTAAGCTAACAGCAAATTACACACAGAAATTGAAACAGTTAGTATCGCGATCACACGTACTTTGTTAATATAATTAGAAGTATAACATTAGTCTCATTTGTTTTCTTCTCGGTATTGTATTCTACTTATTTAAGTTGCAAGCGTAAGAATTTTTTTATGTGGAAAATATCTATATTAAAAACCCTAACTTAATATAGGAAATTTTCATGTGCTAAATACAATGGAAACAAAGCGTGTAGGAAAATGTCTTCTGCGGAAAATGTCGCTTTAAAAATGCCCGATGTAAGAAATTATTGCGTAAGAAATTGTCGTAGTAAGTACATTAATCTATAAATTCACGTAAGATCGATCCGTTGGATGCTAAAAAATGTACTGAAGTGGGTATTGAATATTGTACAACAACATGTAGCAATGATACACTAACATACACAGTACCAGCTGCTCGATTTACAAGCTAGTTTCAAGAACATAAAAAATACCATTATTACTAGAAGGTAGGTGATCAGTAAAAATATAATACAGGGTAGTATGATGATAAATAAACGAAATATCACCTTGTTCACCATTGTTTAGGGCAGGGGTGGGCAATTATTTTTCCCAGGGTGCCACATGAGGAACAAAGAATATTGTGGATGGCCTGGATGGCCAATAGCCTGAACTCATTTAAGTATACCTTTAATTTTATTTCTTTGTAAAAAGCGGTAAATTGCATGGTTTTGACGAGCTGTGATTGGTAAGAGTAATGTTATGACTATCAAACAATGAAAAAGTGAGATTGCCTTACAATAAATGTCATTTATCCAATTGCATTTTCAAAAAACAATGGCTGGATGCTACAATACCTTTATTTCCTAATTTCTATTTAACCTTACGGGGGGCGGTCAACGTCAGCCAAGGGGCCGCGTGTGGCCCGTGGGCCGTGCTATGCCTAGGTCTGGCTTAGGGTATCGCATATTACACAGGTATCAAGCCCCAATATATTTTTGTGATTATTTTGGTTATTTGTTGATTATGTTATACAAAATATTTCGTACTGTCCACCATTCTTGGTCGTATACAGTATCGAAACACTTCTCTGGACTTCAGTGACATGATATTGCCTTTAACACTCATTTATATCTTTTATACATTTTATACGAGTAATTAACTAGCTAAGTTTTTTCTTCATAAAAATACTAATGTCGTTGGAACATTGCAGCCGATTGATGGGAGTTTGCCAATATCCGTTTGAATAGAATGAATTTTTGTTGCCCAAATACCGATCAAACCCATCAATATCATAACAACTAGTCCAGATCCCGGACTACAATATCATCCCGGACATAGCGGGTAACGTGGCGTGGGTTAACGTGAACGCAGGTGAATGCATCCATGTCACTCGTGATAGGGTTCATAAGAGTGTGAAACGTTACCAAGTATTAGTTTTATAACGGAGGAGTTATCCGAATGAATTTCACTCTAAGTCTAATGTAAACACTATCTAACGATAGGCAGGGGTGTAGTGGTAATTTTATAGGTACCGGAACTACCGGAGCTCCAAAATGGTATGTTGCTACGATTGGCAACTTTGTCCCACACCGTACGTCTCGTAAATAGACAGGAAACGTTCACGTGAGTGCACCGGGCACGTACACAATTCCAGCAGGTTTGCTATCAAATATATAAAAAAATAATAAGCCTACTATTGACTGTTAACCCATCATTCACAAGTAGAGGTGGCGGAGCGGCGCTCCGGTACGCTCCGGCAGCACTACACTACTGACGATAGGAGAGGTTGTACTTTGACAGTCGTGATAACGGTGGTTATCTGGACGGTCATTAAATGAGGAGTATCTGCCTAACATTTATAACTTGAAAAGGAAACTGTATGCATTATTTTAAGAAAATTTCAAGCCTATTAAATACTATCACATACTAAATTGGAGTAAGGAGTGTGGTGTTTCGAATATTTTACTCCAATATAAAGTTAATTGAATTTTGCGTTCATAATTTATTATACACAGCTGTATTTATATCGACAATAAAAATGATAACCGCTAGATGGTGCTCGAGATTATACCGACCTATGTGTGTAAGTCGTCCCTGCAACATATACGGTACACGGATATTACCCAACAATTCTATTATATAAAGCAGCGGTGAGGAGTCGAATTTTGGAAATTCCGACTCCAGGAAATTTTAAGTTTGCAATTCCGATTCCAGCCAGAAGCAATGGAATTGGATTTTTTTTTAAAGGGACAGACAAATGTTTGCAGTTTAAGGTTAGGTGTTATGTTCTGTGACTAACTGCATATTGCTAAATTTCCGATTAACTAGCGGCCGAACCACGTTTCTGAATACACAAAGACACTGAAAATGAGACGGGGTCTGCAAATGTTTTGGGTCAGCAAAAGGGGTCCGGCAGGACGAAAGGTTGAGAACCACCGACGTAGACATGATGTTTCTCTTGATTTTGCGGCGACGACAGCTCTTACTCATGCGAGTTGGAGCGTCATTATTTACTATTAATTTTTTTATCTTTAACAGTATCGTTAAAATTACAAATATCGCCGAAATACAAAATAATATAAGAATAAATACAGAATGTATTAAAACCCAAAGTCTATTTCCTAGATATTAACGCTGATGTATTAAGCTCAAAGTATCACTTCCTAAACAGGGACTGAACGATAACTGACGGGTAAAATATGCAAACTGACGAACGGGCTAACTAGAGAGAGAAAACCAGCAAAGAATAAGATAGGTCTCATGAAATTGGTAGAGACGTGGAGTGAAAATCATATTTGATAATAACTGGAATTTGGATTGGAATATTTGGTTGTATTAAGTTTGTAGCATCAAGATTGTGTTGGTGATACAAACCTGTAAATAAACTTCAAGTGTACAGTCAAAACTTGTGTTGAATTATACCTTACAAAGAGGCATCATTTAACCATCGTATTACGTTTGTTTTTAAGCAACTTTCTGATACTGGACAACGATAGCGGAGTTCCTCCTTGTAATCAGGAGTGTATTTGTAGCAGGTCAAACAGACAGAGTACAATATAAACTAACAATAAACACTAAAAGTCAACCTGCCACAGCAATCCAACGTCCACTCGCGACAGTGGAAACCCCGAGTGGGAACACAACGGTGATCAACAACCAACCAGAACATCTGATAAAACTAACTTCAGAAGAACCTAAAGATTAACGAAATCGTCTAAAAACGGTTCCTTATCCAATCGTTCATCATTCTCCATATAATACAACAAGAAAGAAGCAAGTATTTCAAGGAACGAAGAGGACAATTCGAAAAACGACGAGAGAGACAAGTCGACACCGTATCAGCGGGAGAACAGTTTCACGGTTTACTAAGGCCGATAATTCAACAGACTAGTAGCGGAAGATTATTGACAATCCCAAGTCGCTTCCTACACCTAATAGCAGGACAATAGTAATGAAAATCGTTGGACTGATTTGTTTGTTCATTGTTGGGTTTTCAAGTTGTGCTTGTGCAAACTTAGGGCTGAATGTTACAGCTACAGTTTGTACTCCTGGAACCTACAAGTCTCAATACGTAGTTGCTACACCCAAACCATGTATTAAACATAAGCCGTATAAAACCCATTCTTGTGAAATTGAGGTCTTTGACACTTTGTCTACCCAAATTGCTTTTGATGTGTATATTTGTGAGATATACGATACGGCATGGGAAACCTGGTCTTATTTTTTCGGAGCCAAAACTCAGTCACAATCGACTGCTATTGGATTTTCCCCACCAACTCACCTATGTTATGACTGGATGACGTACCTTGATGCACCAGGTATTGGAAAACTTGAACTTTCACGAAAAAATGTTTGGATGACTAAAAACAAGGCCACTTACACTTATAAATGGCTAACTGGAACCACAGGAAAAATTCAAAACGCTGTTCTTACTAGAGCAACGCTAGTCTATGACACAGTTCGTAAAACGATTCTAAGTCCTCTTGTTGATACTTCCGTCTGTCAGTATAAAAACGGACACTGCATTACCGGTCATAGGACAATGATATGGCAAGCCAAAAAGGTTGCTCAATGTTCAGAAATGAAATCTCTTGGAAAACATAAAGGAATAACATATCATAACACAGACAACGAAATGTACCGTCTTGAAATTCCCGATCTCGGATTTTCCATCCATCATTTTACCAAATGTACATCTACTGTCGCTGCTTGTTATCCCAATTTGGAATTTTTCTCGTTGGATAATTTGGGATTTACGACGAAAAATTGTCAGATAGAATATAATTTCTCTCGTACTTTCACTTTTAAAACATCAAATCCTGGTACAGAATCGGAACGTATGAAGGCGACTTTTCTAGAGTTTGTACAGGACATTCAGGACAGAAATATCGAGGCAATTCAGGAGACATACTCGTACATACATTACGTAGAGTGTAAATTGCAGAATGTGTGGAATAGACTTGCCAAAATTTTGAGTAGACAATACCCTGGGGAGATATTATCCGAAACTACTGGTACAGCAAAAGCTGCTACCACAATTGGGGATGTAATAGTTGAGCTCCCATGTTTCACTGACACTGTTTTGGTATTACCTTCCTTACGGTACAAAAGTTATTATGCCACACGACCTATTGCCATTTATGCTAAAGACACAAAAGATGAGAGTATACTACAATTACACCCTGATGGTCATTTTTATCCACAAGTTTCCTTCTTTGAGAAGTATACTACTGAAAGTACTTTCACTTTTCTCATTAATGGTGTATACTATCTATATGTAAATTACACCCTATCCTACCATGGTCTTGATATCACTAAGATTGCCACATCTTTTCATGTATTCAATTACACTGAAAAACCTTTGGACATTATTGACATGTACAGTAAGTTACCCCGCCACAAGGCTGGTAACCAAGATGTGAATTCTATTCTTCGTCAAATCAACGAATTTCAACGTATTGCACAAGACATTGATGATATGGTAACACTAACCGATAACGACTATCACACTTCTTACAATGGTACTATACCAGAACAAGCCTTTCTGCATGTTGCAAAGTCCACATTTCTTATTGCACTGAGTTCTATCACATACCCTCTCTTTAGTGGACTACTGTTCATTCTATTATGTTTCACTTTACCGTGGGGAATCCCTATGACCATATATGCCATAAGACGGGTCTATAAGTTTGTATGCGCATGGCGCGCTAGAAACCGTAACATTTTTGCACAAGCCCGGGATACTTTTGCTGCTTATAGAGGTAGAGCACGCAATGAAGAGATTGAAATGATGGGGATTCCTGAGAATGAACCGGGAACCGTAATGTTGACAATAGAGGTAGTGAGAATGAAGACGAGGACCGTCTATACCCTGACCTGAACCGCCGTCCCTTAGATACCCATACTATGTAGTACATGATAGATTACGTAGAAACGGAGGGATATGGTCGTATTTTGTTTCATTTTTCAATGTTGTATCGTGTATATGAGTTACTCTGTGTATTCGTATAGCCTTCTGTCATGACATTCAATTGCATACAGGAAATAATAGGAGAGATCCTAAACAAAAAAAATGACAAAAAAAAAATAAAAAAAATAAAAGAGATTGTATATCGTAATATCGCCAATATTTTTTTTCACACTGCAACGTTCGTCTATAGTCTATACCCTGACCTGAACCGCCGTCCCTTAGATACCCATACTATATACTGTAGTACACTAGCTGCATGCATTTTTTAGTGCCCGGCCTTTCTTTATTGATATAAATTAATGGGGAATCTGTAGCAGTTCTATCCCATTGGCCTGAAAGGAATAGCGTTGAATAGCTCGCCTACGTTCAAAATCTTGCCGTTTGTGATATCACAAAGCCTTTTTAGGCTGC
>QXVX01008698.1:22749-49521 GCA_013436065.1 Halocynthia aurantium | reverse complement strand
ACATCCCTTCAAGTAACCTATCAATATAATGCAGAGTATTTCAAGCCCCGCAAAATAACCGGATATGAGAATATACCGCCCATGGCTTATTGGGCCACCGAAAATTACCTAATTTATTTTCCATAAAAGTGTCCTGAGAAACCCTGCTGACTCGGTAATCCGTGGTCTAATGATGAAATAAGAAATACTTTGTACATTTCCAATGTAATGTAAAAGAAATTGCGATGCAAGTGCTCGTTATTAATTCCGGAAACACGTCATAACTCAGATCCAAGATTTGTATTGTTTTTACGAACGTGAACTGCGAAGCATAACTGACATCGTCCACACACCGGTATTTACGATTGCAGTACCCTTGAGACACATCGTGTATATTACTTGTAGTTAGAAATCTCTGTTAGATGACAAGTGAATATAAGCTATTTGCTCTTTCTTGCCTCTTTATCTACCCGAGCAGTCTGACTCCACATTTGTATATCTGATTAGACTTCATGTTGAATTTGGTAGTATAATAATGAAAGCTAAAGAGAATTTAGGTCCGTCACCCAACTGCAGTTGAACATATTCTACTACTGAGATAACCAGTACCTTTTGCTTCATAGTTAGTGTAAGAAGGGGTCCAAACATAAGATATCCGGTTTTAAATGTGTGTAGGAAATCACATGATATGTACCTTGATTCATTCCTACGATCTAGAAGTGAACGATACTCTTCTAGGAACTGAAAGTATTTGAATGTATCGTACTATGCAAAGGTATTCCCGAAAATTTGTTGCCTTATGGCAATTATTTCGTTGTGAAGTACTGTATCTCATTTTTTAGTCCAAACGTTGAACAAAGTTAGTATATCATGCTAAAGTATTGATGGTATGCATGATCAATAACGTTATTCTCTATGACACAAGGGTATTCCCGTAGAAGCTGATTTTTTGAGCGAGCATTCGGCGTTCTTAATTGGCTTTGGAAATAATGACAATAAAAACTTAGACACGAGATGCAATTTATTAAATCAACAAATCTACACATAATCCGGAAATATAATTCTACGTACAGTAAGTAATATGAGTATATTTCCCGGCAAATAATCTCTCGGATAAAACGCTTATATTCAGGGGATGTTCTAATTTTTCAATCACCAGAAAATTGAAGCATTGTAAAAAAAAAGAATACTACCGAACCCACAGCGACTTCTCTCTAGAAATTTCTCAACTAAAATTACAAATGCGCTATAAAAACCCCGGATATTCCCCCTTCCGATAATTCATTGCATGGTGTGCATTTCTGTTAAAGCTATTTTCCGTTTATAAACCCATGGGCGTTTATTTGTTATTAAAATTTGCATTCCTCGTACACTCTTCTTCGTAATTATCGCCCAAGGCTTATTTGGCGCCGAAAATTCCGGGTTTTTTAAGTTGGTTTCCACAATCAAACCTGATTCGGCAGAAAATGCAAAATTCTGAAAAAGGAAATGCAATCAAAAATTTTCTGCCATGCGGTACTTAGCTAGAGCGCACCTTAAATGAATTATACCTTTCTGTCGCTTTCTACCACATGCCCGTCGCCTCCCTTTCTTGTTGTACCGGCAGTGTTTCCTGCAGTCGAACAAGACCCTATTGCCTAAACGGACGATCAATTTGTTGTCCGATAGCAGGGAATCGTCATCGTAGTCTGACAGATCCGCCATGTTTTCTTCTAGCTCACCATCGTGTAGTAAAGAGTCGATTATCTCGTAAGGATCTTGAATTAAAATGTGTAGGTGCTTCAGTTCATCACCAGGAACGTGAATCCTATGTGTAGATTTAAACAACTAAACACGAAACTTACCGGCTTTACAAGAATCCAGTACAATGCCCGCAATAACTAAAGCAGTCAAAAACTTCACCGCGTTCGACATCATTTTGAATGTACAAGAGCTTCGTACAAAAAGTTTGCTAAATTAGTAGATACCCGGCATGATTCCAGCTTTATATATCCTCAATCGAATGTAAGGTCTCGACAAGCTCTTATTCAAAATTAACAATGTATCTAGATAGATTCTATTGAAATTCGTGTCATATATTTTTTAGTCATTGCAGAAAAAAGGAAAATGTGATATGCTCAAAATTTGCTGGTCTCAGTCAAACTTGTACATTGTTATTAAAATAGCTGGTGTCGTGAAACTTCAAATGAATGGTTCCATACAGTTTACTAAAAGTTCAAATCCATTCAAGGCAAATTACACAGCAGCATTATCGACAGTGAGTAACAATATAGATAGAAAAATGCAAATATAATCTCCATACAAAAAACTTATTCCTATTCTAGGAAGTCGACGAAGATCGTGGCTTGCGCGTCCTGATTTTTTTACAATGAATGCTGCTGTAGCAGTTACAATCAAAATTGCACAAAAACTTCGAACCAGAGTACCGCTTATTTTTGCTGAGGTTCCTGCTACACCAGGAAGTTGGTGTGTACAGGACGTTCCTGGTTGTTGACAATGAAAACGGTTGGAGATGCAAAGATGTGTTGCAGTACAGCGCTCTGAAAATGATATATTCTCAATCTTTTGTAAGGTTCGATAACATTTTGTTTCAAATTAACAATGTTCATAGAGCCCTTTGATAATCGTGTCGTATATTTTGAGGCTATGGAGAGAAAATGAGTAAAATGCGATATGGTTGAGGGGACAACTATTGTTGGGGAAACTACAATAAACTCATACATTGTTGCAAAAATAGCTGCTGTCGAGAAATTTCAAATGAATCGTTTCATACAGTTTACTAAAAGATCGAATCCATGCAAGGAAAATTACTCATCAGTATTAACGCTCCATCGATAGTTAGTAACAATTAATAGAAAATCCCCATGAAACAAAGAATCGTTTCAATTCTAGAAAGTAGAGTTGGCCTGCCAGTCATTTTATACAATTAATGCCTTTATTGTACGCATGTTCTAACTGTTACAATGAAAAATTGCACAAAAACCGAACTCCGCATATTTTTGCTGTGTTTTTTCTCCTTGTGAACTGACTAACCTCCATACGTGAGGATATTGCTGTATACAATACGAAGAGGAAGTTCCTGTTTGTTAGCAATAAATAGAGTTTGAGATACAATGATGTGATGCAATGGTCCAGGGTGGAGTGATCTTGCAGAAGGGAATTTAGCATTCGGTTGGCCAAGTTGACAGCGTCTTCAATAAAATACATTCGATTGCCTGATTGGAGGCAATGTAACCGTAACCACACAGAAGGGTTAACCGAAACCATTCTGTTGTAAGCTGTAATTTAGTTTCAATAACGTGTAGATTAATTTTAACAACACAACTGTTTATTGATATCAGCCTAATTGACATCAGCATCATGTCCCGTGCTTTTACTGGACGAAGTAAAACTTGTACGGGTACTTGACCCAGTGTCGGATCAACAATTTTGCAAATAAGGCACGTGCTTAAGGGCCAGTCAAAAATCCAGGCCGCAAAAAAAATAATGGAAGGAATAACAAGAATGCTTTCCTTTAATTTCATGTAAATAATTGGCATCCTCCTTCATTTACGCTTCCTTAAAGGCTTTTCATACTATGTGAACCTAAAATATCTGTAGTTTCAGGCCACCTATCAAAATGTATCTTAGGGCCAGCAGAGCTGTAATTCAGCACTGAGCTGACCATTTATCTAATCAACAGATAACGAGAATTACCAGTTAACTTTCTATTTTTGAAACTAGATGGCTTCGAATAGATCGGGCTGTCCGGCCGGACAGCTATGCGGCCACTTTGGTTTGATCTCCTCTCTAGTGGTATTAGCATTTGATCGCATTACTGCTTCCCGTGGTTGATTACGGCTGTTCTAAGTCTAGGACTGTGAGCTAGAGGTTATTCTCTGCTCGGCTGGGTCACTGTTTGTACTACTACTTTGTGTTGAATATTTTGACCATGTGCAAAGTATAACCGTCCAGCTTTTATATCATTTAGTTTCCTGATTAGTTATGTTTTCGCGGAAGGGAGTAATAAAAGCTCTCACAAATCTTAAACAGTAGTTTATAATTTTCAAATTTTGATTCACCATAGCGTTTCGTAAACATGTAGGGCGCATAAGTATGTAAGAATTTTTTCATCTATTTTGATTATTATGTAGTTTCAGTGCACATATGGTCATATTCAACAGGTTGTTAACCAATTTTCTGGTATTGAACGTCCTTTTTCTTTCATCAAACATTTTGTAATATGGATCCTAATTTTTCTTTTTCTGCTATAGCAAAAGTGTTACGGTTGTTTCTTACGCGGTCACATAAATATCAGAAACATTACCAACACCATGCTTGAAATAATTATTTTTATATGAGGTGGGTATTACTGTGATTACTGTTTTTTTTTACTGAATGTAAGCCGTTGTTTGTGACGTCATAATACAGTGATATCGAGACGTTTGAAACTGGAAACAATTTGTTCTGACCGCTAGGGGTTCGGGACGTGCCCGCGGCACCTTGTTTTGCCGCCACTACCTGCGGGTTTCCCTAAGTCGCCACGCTGTCTTTTTAACTTTTATATCAGCACTGCTAATAATTCATTCATAGTTGCAGGTAGTTGGTACATTGCTAAAAAGTATATGTTTCTTGTTCGGCTTTATTTGAATTAAATTAATCCTTCAAACTCATACACTTTCAATAAGGAATATAAGTGGTAATTTATATATATACACTAATTCGAATTGGTATAAACACATGCAGACTAGTAAGATTTATTAAACTGTTGAAATCATATCATAATTAATGAATCTACACACTAACTATATAGTTCTACAATGAATAGTAACATTCAAATACCAGAAGAACCGGCACCTCCACAACGATAGGTGTTTTGGCAAAACAAGCAAAATCCTGAAAAAGGAAATACAATCAGAAATTTTTCGTGTATGCTGTACTTAGATAGAGCGCACACCAAATGAATAATACCTTGATGTTTCTTTGCATCACCACATCGTCGTTGCCCTGTTTTTTTGTTGTAGCGGCAAAATCTCTTGCAATTATACAAGAATTTGAGTCTGAATTTCACTCTGTAACCGGTGTCAGATAACAGGTAATCGTTTTCTTCCGAATGATCCTCATTCAGTAAAGAGTCTATCACATCGTAAGGATCTTCCACTGAAATATTCGTGTTCATGAACATAAACATATATCTTATATGTAGGTTTGAACAACTAAACACGAAACTTACCGGCTTTGCAAGAATCCAGTACAATGCCCACAATGACAAGAGCAGTCAAAAGCTTCGCCAGGTTCGACATCACTTTGAATGTACTAGAGCTCTGTACAAAAAGTTCGCAAAATTAGAAGCTACTCGATATGGTGCCAGCTTTTATATATTTTCAATCTATTGTAAGGTTCGATAAGATTTTGTTTTAAATTAACAATGTTCATAGAGCCTTTTGTTAATCGTGTCGTATATTTTAAGTCTATTGAGAGAAAATAAGTAAAATGCGATATGGTTGAAGGTTGTTGGGGCAACTACAATGAACTTATACATCGTTGCGAAAATAGCTGCTGTCGAGAAACTTCACATGAATCGTTTCATACAGATTACTAAAAGTTTAAGGCAAATTACTTGCAAAATTGCACAAAAATATAATACTGAATACTGCACATTTTTGCTGCGTGTTTTCTCCTTTCAGTGAACTAACTAACCTTCCAGCGACCTTCCTACGCAAGGATGTTGCTGTATACTATACGAAGAGGAAGTTCCTGTTTGTTAGCAATAAATAGAGTTGGAGATGCAATGATGTGATGCGATGGTGGGTTGGCGTGATTGTGCAGAAGGGAATTTGGCATTCAGTTGGCCCAGTTGACAGCGTCTTCAATATATTGCATTAGATTGTCACGCTGCTGCTTGAAGGCAGTGTAACCGTAACCACACAGAAGGGTCAACCGAAATCATTCTGTTGTAAACTGCAATTTGAAAACGTGCTCGTCAAAAACATGTACATTTATTTTAACAACAGAACTGTTTAATGATATCATCAGCGGTGTAGTGCTGCGGGAGCTTGCCGGGGCGCCGCTCCGCCACCTCTACAAGTGAATGATGGGTTAACAGTCAATAGTAGGCTTATTATTTTCTTATATATTTAATAGTAAACCGGCTGGAATTGCGTACGTGCCCGATGCAATCACGTGGACGCTTCCTGTCCATTTACGAGACGAACGGTGTGAGACAAAGTTGCCAATCGTAGCAACATACCATTTTGGAGCTCCGGTAGCTCCGTACCTATAAAATTTCAACTACATCCCTGGATACCACCTTATTAGAACTCCCGCTGTAAGCGGAGTTCTATTGTAATTGGTACCGTTAAAATATGCGAGATGAACAGTACCCATTTCGATAATTATTTTGCATGAGAGCTAGACAGCATAGGAGGGAGCCAGTCATGCGTAGCGTGTTGCAAATTCTCCATAATCTTTTTTCTTACGTAAATATTAAAGTGCACCAATCTCCCTGAGTCGGCCGCTTTGGTTTGATCTCCGCTCTAGTGGTATCAGTATTTGATCGCATTACTGCTTCTCGTGGTAGAATACGACTGACAGATTTATATCAGTAAACAACTAAACGTGTCGGCCATTCAAGGAAATGAAGTCTTTTACACTGTGTAAGTTGCGTGAAACTGAAACTAGATGTCCAGGCGTTGCAAATCTTATATCTGGAATGAAAGCAATGTTCTCTAAAGTAAATACCAATTTCATACCATATTTATTGAATAATCACAATATATTTGAATATTCGAAATAATATACGCTTGTTTAATTTTTCAGTAAGTTTGCCACAGCAATTATACCGACAATACATTTCCGTTACATTTTCTCAAGTTCATTCAAATGCAATAAATCTTCAAACCTCAATGGGCATGGCATGCCTAGGGAATTGTTGACTAGAAGAATAGCCAGGTAAAAATTGAATGTTCAATATTTACTTGTTATTATTACTGTACATCCAATATATTGCCCCCTCCCCCAAATTCGGTCAAAACAGACTGAAAAATTTGAGCAAAAATCTGGTGATCATAGAGTGAACGCAAAGTACAAAACTATGTAGATATATCAGCAAAAGCAAAACGTTTACCATCTTATTTGTGAATTTTATATATAGTTAGATTACTGTTTGCATCTGAAAACTCGAATATAATAGCAAATCACCAAACCAAGTCCATTGAATCATAAACCCATTTCAGTTGCGTATTTGTTGAGTACCAAATGTGCTTGGAAAATGCCAGGAAAATGGAGGAGGTAAACATTTGAAATTACCTACATTTCATTTTACTCCCAATTTTCTTCTGTGATTAGCTATTCCCCATTGCAAGCAGCATAAGGTGTATACCAGTGGCTCTCAATCTCTTCAAGCTAATGGTTCCCTTCACTTTGATGGCTTGCCATAGCTGTTAAGGGTAATAAAGCTTATGGTATTATATTATAGTAAAAATTCCATGAAATATAACTGTTTGCAGTAACATGAGTAGGGTTGACAGACATCCTTAATCTAATATTGAAGATTGGTACGGTCCATTAAAATGATATGCCTTTGGTTCCTCTATACCCGGGATCGCCAAACTACCACCCGCGGGCCTGATCTGGTTTTATCATAAGACCATATGATCATAAGACATAATGTTTCTGTTTGCCCGTTGCAGTGACGAAATTTTACAGAACTAAGAATGGGGGGTTCAATAGCCTTGCGTTTAAAATATGTGTCAAGTTTCAACTGCTTGCTTGCTTGCTACAGGGGACCAAATAAATAATGCTACACTGCAAAATATCACTATAACAAGAGATATGTAGCGCACAACAACCAGGCAAACCGACGCTTGTAAACAACATGTGCGTGCCACCAAGCGGACGCTTACGCAAGTAGCGGTCTCGGTTCGCTTCACCCGGTAGTTTTAAACGTTAAGACCAGATATTTACTCTAGCTGATTGTGTCCGTTGGATCGGTGTCCGTTGGATCGAGGTTCAACTGGATTGATAATTCATTGCAAATATGTTCCTGCACCAATATCCCTCATAAAAATGAATGTGGGCTAACATTATTCTTGTACACTCAAGAAGCCTGGTTATTAATCATTATACTTCCTATGTTGCTGATTAGATTGTGAAAGGAATGAAGAAAAAGAGCTCCAAATCACTGAGTTGCGAAAAGAAAACTGTATTTTACATAATAAGATAATCACAAAATAAGAAATATTTACAGAAAGAATATTCTACATACAGTAAAAGTGTAAAGATTCCAACAAAACATGATCGAAACTGCAGCAACAAACAACAATAATAGTAAAGTTGCACAGTGTAGCATAATCCATCGAAATTCAAATGTCTGAACATTGAGTATGCAAGATATTTTGTCCACCTATTTTGATTGCTGGCAGTTCAACATTCATCTTAACACATTCAACAGGTTGTCAACCATTTTTCTGGTTTTGACCCGCTTTTCTTTTCCTTGCTGCGATCATGTCATAATATGGATCTTTACTAACGCTTTTCCTGTAGATGTGATAGTTTGTGTGAGTAGTAAATTAATTTTGATATTTGCTAGTAACACCTTGGTATTCGTACATATGGATTGGTCTACTCTAGTACATTAGGCCCATATAGGTCCGCTCAACAAATGTTACCTAGCTAAAAATTTAATGTGATATTGTGCAGTGATGAATTATACATTTTTACTTTTTGTTTACTATTTGAAAATGTACAATTAAGCATACACTGACCTTATGCAAGTTATCCACTCCTCCTTCGCGTCAGTAGTGGTAGCAGACATTCGATACGTAGTATGTTTACCTGAGAAATGTAATACCATAGTTATTGAATATCATAGTCACTACAGTAACTTTAAACCTAACTTTAAACAGTAACCTTGAATAAGTCTTCCTTCAGAATCTGTTTTTGCTGCTTTAATGGTTTGAGTTGGTCCATGCTCCGGTAGGTAAAGTTCAAAACAGTGCTGTTATATATATGAAAACAGAAAGACTGAAGCTAATGATATGTCCATGTGAGATATTTTTTGGGAAGATTTTAGTTGCATTTGCATTTGACCACGTTCAGAAACATTTTTCATACTTCCGTATCGGCAAGTGTCTAACTAGTTGTGTTCAAAAAATGTTCTTCGCAATGTATTTGATAGAATCCCACAGCTACAGACTAAATTTATGAATCTCTGTTCCCCTATTAATAATGTTACTGAAAAGGGCAAAAATATAACAGGTTCTCAATTTTGGTATTCAAGTTCCTACCATCGCATACTTACCGGTTTCTTTGGATCATTTACTTCACGAATTTGCAGATTTTCAAGTGGAATGATACCTTTGGGTTCTCGGTCCTAGATTGAAGAATCGTATATTCATTACTTGTCTTAAAATTCAATAGCATAAAGTTCTGTATATGCTTTTGAGAACTAGAATGTGTATTGTATTAATGTATGTATAGTAGGCTTCATGCAGTACCGTTGTATATTCGAAGTAATAGAGACAGTTGTCATTCAACAGAAACCATCTTCGTTTCCAAGTTTTATATCGTCCCCCTAAACAAATAAAACTGAGTTGAGACAAAACAAAATGTGGACAAAAATCTACATTAATACCAGGAGCAAGTAATATGGCTCATATCACAATGGCCGTAAACGAGCTCCGGAACGCTCGCTGCATTAGTTCTTACAGCTTTTTAAACAGTGTCTACCAGCAACTGTCGATAAATGAAATGCAGGGAACTGAGACATAAGCTTTCTACGAAAGTAGAAGTTATAAGGCGAATGTTGAAGGCCACTGTTCAAAAAGCTGAAGCACTAACGTTAATTGAAAAGCCTAGGTAAAAGAGTCGTAAATAAAATTGCAGGGAAAGCAAATGAAGATCAGAATACAATTCAAAGTAGCAAAAACTGCCGATAACAAAATGGAAATTACAAAATTAACTGCTGAAAGCGAAGACATGGTTTCCTTACATATTGGTCGTTAGCTGGATGCTAAAGAGTATAATTAAGAAGGCATGCGAAAACATAGATAGATACTATAGATATTCAATGTATTCACAATTCAAGAGGTTTACAGAAACTTACTGAACTAAACGTTGTTGTTTGTAATATTTACTGCCTTTACAGTCTACAACTTTGCTGGTATGATAAAACCATTGTTCATTCATTCATTTCATTTCGTCTTATCATTTTGTTTTTAGTGTCCAGCTGGACAGCTGTAACTTTTAACTCAGCATATGAATCCTTATAAGTAGTGTATTTTAGGATTTTGAATATCAAGTCTAAAGAGTTTTTGTCAGTTGCCTAATGAACCAGTAATGCTTTGATACAATGTGAGTTCCCTTTCTCAGTTTTAGGCCAGGTTGAACTTTCAAATTCCAGTTTAACAATTGAATATTTGAAAGTCTTGATAATGGCTCTCCTCCCCTTCTAAGAAACCAGACAAAACGAAAGTAACAAAACCAAAAAATTGTATATCGTATTTTATATATGTCTTGTAGTTAACCGATATCATCAGTTTGGTCCTCTGTGTGATATTGATAAAATAATGTAGTAATTCTTGAATTATATTTTCAAAACCTATTCTAGAATTGGTATTAGAACTGTGTTACCAAGGTTGTTTAAAATTTACAGCCTGTCTACAATTTGAAAAAATAAATCCAAATTTGTTTTAGGTTGAGCTGAAGTTTTACTGAAGATGATAATTCATGACAGAAGATGTCATGAACATGTAAACTTTATCATGTATAGAGTATGGTGTGTTAGTTTATTATAAGTATTCCTGAATGAATAACAGAGAATCCGTTGAAGGCGCAAGCATTATGTGTCCTTTCATGTAAGAACAATAAGTTTTCACTTTCCAGCATTAAGATGGGAATGCTCATGCAAATCAATAGCAGTAGGTCGAATGTAACCCCTCCACAAATCTTACGGGTCAAGCATATCCGCATGCCTAACATCATCTCCTTGCAACTATGATATCTCATGCATATGATTTAATACGTTTATATGAATTCCATGCAGATGAACATCAAAGCAAGGAAACGGAAACCACACAAACACAACGCTCAGATGACAAAGAAACGAAAGTAAAGAACTAGTAGCAGGCTATTTCGGCACATACCTCCTAATGTTGGTTGTCAGCAGAACAGTGAAAGCGTTCGGGTGGCAAAAAAGAGTGAGAAAAGTTATTAATGGTAGACTACAACATATAGGGTTAGTACCATGATACTATTACTGATTAAACTATCTGGTATGGTTTATATGAAAACACTATTCCTATAGTTGCTTTTGTGAATTCCCTACCACATACATTACTGCTGGTGAACAAATCAGCTTTTACCTCGCCACAAATGCAATTAGATTGTCTCACCCCATGAAATTCCATCTTCCACCCCCCCTAGGTTGGTAAATCCTATATGATAATGTGATATAATAATTGTTGTATAAATACGAATTAACCGATACTCAAGTATTCGGATTATGTGTACACTGTTGTTAACACCGTATGTTGAAAATCACAAGTCCCGAAGCACTAAAGCAGGTCTTTGTTCGACAAAGAAGTCACTACTGCCAATACTAATATACAGACAGTACATTAAATACACCAGTTCTGTTATATTGTATACTACTAGTTGGAAAACACCACTCACAAATTATCTCGCAACATTTCTATTAAATGTATTACCAGTGCAGTTAACTATGCTTGACGACAACTTGATGGCGAATTTCACCTTCAGCTAATCTTAAGTACCTTTAATTACTTTCGAACCAGTACAATATAAAGAATTCATAGCTAAACACACTTTTCAACCAGTTTAGAATGCCACCAATCTGCGTGGATCAAGCATAATGATGCAACCAATTATTTTGTGTCATGACGATATAGCTTGTCTAATTAGTTCATATTTGTTGTTACAATTTACTGCACAATAGTGACACAGCTCTAAAAAAATCACTGATACTAGCCAATTCAAGTCCATACCTTGCTTCAAAAGCCACCCTTCTTTGTCGGGGTTATAAAAAGTGGCTGTGAGGTCGTTGTCGTCATCTTCCGGTATTTTAAACGGGACCTTTTTGATACTTTCGTATAGATTCTTCATTCATGTGAATGAAAGATATATGACGATGAAAATTACAGGATGGTCGCAACCACTTTCATTGCATTGACATTAATGAATTAGTAGGATTATCCTTACATTCAGGAGATCTTCGGGAAGATCTTTACCATCGTTAATACCCCGGTTCATTGATATGAACCTATCTACAGAGGGTTTTTCTTTGACGTTCGGGTTGTGAAGGCTGGTGTTTAGCATGATGATCGCGAATGACAAAACATAGCATGTGTCTGAAATGTCGTATAACATCGATTTGAATAGAGTGCCAATAACACAATGTTATATTAACAAATGTACCTATTAAATTATTAAAAACTCTCCATACTCCAATTGGCTAGATTTTAGGATAAATTTCCGTTACCAGAAAGTGTTGTATTTCATAATTGAACTACAACCAGCTCACTTGGAATCTAAGTCCATATGTCTTCATTGAGCATACATGCAAACAATATTATTGCGTATCCACGGTAACTTACCACAGTACTCTATAATCATCACATACACAGCACTACTCTTTTTACAGCAATCCCCGACACCCCTCATTAGAATAAACAACCATTCTCATCCCCACACATCCTATAATCACAGGAAAACCCACAGGTTTCCTACCTGAATTGCTGAAAACCCCGGGATTACAATCGCAGTAGTGATGCGCGAAAGCTTCCATCATCCTGTCAATTTTCTGAGCCTCCCCAGGCAGTCTAAAATTCCATAGGAATTGCCTGCAAGCACGAAATGAAATTTTGAACTAAATATAAACCCATAAACTTTTAATAAAGGTTTTAATCCCCTATTCAACTGCATGATTATTACCTCAGTGCAGTGTCCAGCTCCATATCTTTGAATTGATGCAGCAGGACAAATTCGTTTAAAACAGCCAGGTTGAAGTCATTTCTGTAACGGAAGATTCAACAGCTAAATGAGTTATACAAGAATGAATGGAATGACGGTATGTACACTCACTTTTCACCAAGATAGTCGCCGATTGCCGTTTTATTCAGCCCTTCTCCTTTGTATAGAAACTTAGCTACTTCTTTCGCATCTTGCTGAACTAATTCATTTTCGATAAGATACTCGATGCCCTTGCATAGCAAAAATTGAATAAGAATTACTCATCTAGTTATAGAGACATGATGCAAGTATGAGGATATGGGTTTCTTTCGTCTTTTACATATACGGAACTCAGTGAAGCTGTGTCATGAAAAATAATTAATAAAGTTCGATGACTCTTTATGATGGATTATTTTAGTTACCACTAAACACCTACAGAGTCGAGTGTTAATTCTATTATACATGGTTCAGATCACAAAAACATTTGATAATATTTTTATAGGAGACAGTCTCATGCAGTTCGGGTTTTGATAATTATCATTTAGCTGAAATCATAGTTGATTAGAGGTTTTGCTCACACAAACAGTTCGTGACTATTCTTGGAAAAACCATTATTTAGGCATGTATTGAGGTTTCTATATACCATGTAACTTTCATACCTTTTTAGGATCCATATTGAATTTCTTTCTTCCCATTTGCATTTGCTTGCCACGTGAGTTCGCCTTACTGCTGAACGAAGAAAAGTAGTCAGAGCTGCAAGTTATAACAAGTACCAAACACGCTACAGCACTGAAGAGGTATATTGCAAGTTAAGCTATTTTATTATCAGCTGAACAGTGGCGTCACTGCTATTCCCGTATACCAAGTGAGTCACCAGTTAACGCTATTTTTCCACTAAAACTTCCAGTATGAAAAATATCTAATGATTTCCACATCCTGACTGTGATAAGGTGTGAAGTTAAAAGTATGACAATAGGAGCAATTATAGCTTCAAGTCGTTGACGAAGATAAACCCTAGTTATGGATAAGTAATGTGGAAAACCGAAAAAGGAATGAATCACTGGCAACATAACTTTTGTCACATAAAATATAAATAGAAGTTATAATAATCCAGCTAAAAAAAAACTTGGAACATCGTTAGAATCAGAAATGTAACTACTCTGAAATGATGTCAGCGAATTCATTTCACTATTTTCTTTTTATCTTTGTCATGTGTAAGAAAATATACACCATAAGCTAGTGTGGGTCCAATAACAAATGAATTGATGTGGGGACCCCAGTTTAATGTAATATGCATTTCAACCGAATAGTTTTAAGTTAATACAGGTGAATTTATGTGACTCTTGCGGCTATAAGCTAAATCACATGCGTCACAGCTACAAATAAGGTCATAGTGATTATCCGTTCATATGCTTTTTAAAATCATTACAATTGGGAAATATGAACCCGTGCGGTTTGATACTTACAGATCGGTATATCTCTTACTAGCAGAGGGGGCATTGGCTGCGTGAGCCTTCCCGATTGAAAATCCCATGGAAGCGTTGAACAGAATTAGTGTATAACGGAGAACAAGCTCATAAAGGTATGTATCCATATTAGTTATTCGTGGATGTGACTAGAAATTTAAAAAAATTTCTGTCGAATTGTCACACTACTACAACCATCATTGCTCTCATTTTTTCACATCACATTCCTACAGACATCGGTAATGTTTTCTTGATTTCATGTGGTTCAATGCAAATACTGTTTGCTACAACCGCATGTACTGTATATCTACAGTATATAACTCCTTCAATGAATAATTTAAATAGTCACAACAGTTTAGCTATAGCCTTTATATAAACTTTTAACAGGATAGTGTGCTATAAAGTAGCATGATTTACATTGGCAGTGAAGCCTTCTAAGCTGTGTGCCCAGATGTGTGGGTCGCCAACATATTTTTTGAATTGTTTACAATAGGAATTTATGAAAAACTTATATTAACATCGTGTCCAGAGCCCATTTCTCATAAGATATCTGTTGAGATGAATAGACTCTATTAGGCACACAGACTGCATTAAAGATATACTACCTTTCATCAGTTTCATCGGTACACTCAATCTCCCTATCGACATCTCGAAGTTCTTGTTGCAATTTCTATAACAAAAATTAATTTTACCACTTGGGTACGAGTACGCTGTTGGTTGCTATGTGGAAACATAGCAGTAAACTATGTAAATTACCGTGATCTCATCAAGTAATGTCATTTTTTTGCGCCATATTTCTTTCAGTATGATTTGGTCTCCTTCTGGAAGACCGAGCACTAAAAAAAGTACAATAATATTAGAAAAAAATAGAAGTGAATAATGCCCTGGAGTTGTTTCCGATTACTATTATTAATCTATAACTAATTCTTCTGATATGATAGCAACTCACTGAGGCAGAAAATATACTTGATAAAGAACGCAAGGGACAAATTAAGAAGTGCTGTTCATCTGAAAACCTGGTAATGTTCTAATAAAATAGGGTATCGTAGGTGAGGAATAACTGGGTATCCTGGGGGACCGTACTTATGAACTTTTTCCGAACGAATCAATAAATCAACAATACAAATATAACCACAAGGCTATGGTGTATAATGCATCAAGCTTCTTAATTGAACTGCGATAATCTGCCCATATTGGACACTCACATTTATATATTCACTGTTCATGTATACCGATCTATCATCAAGCTTTGGTATGCACAGCTTACAATTCAAGCTTTTCAGGTAAATATTAGACAAAATGTAACAGAACTAATAGAATATACTCACATACGGCTTCATCGTTCATCCTCATTTTGTAAGTCCAAGAATAAAACTTCCAATTCGATAATACCAGACAACTATTCAGATCGTTTACCATACATTTTATTTCTTTTCAAATTTTCTGTCAATGGCAATATGTATAACATTATTTCCATCACTCAAACTAGCATCTAGCATTATGGAATCCACTAGATCAGTGCTTTCCAAACTATGTGTGGCGACACACCTAATGTGTCGTCTGCAGTGCGTAGGTGTGCCGCATTAAGTTATTGGTGTTATTCAAATTTCTTAATCCTTGCACATATTTACAGATTATTACCCATAAATCAAGAAAATTATTTTATTATGCTTACACATTATATATTTGAAAAAATATAAATGTAAGGCTTTCTCGAGATGTTTTGTTATTAAAATGTATTTATGTATCACTACTCCCATAAGGGATTGAAATAACCTCTGGTTTGCTATCAAAACTGGAATTGGGTTTTCAAACTGCCACTGTCATAAGTTAATAACAAATCACAATAATATATATATCCACTTAATAATGAAACTTTGTTCTAATTCTGGGTTGATACCAAGCACTACACTAACAGGTCTAAAATAAATTACAAGTCTTGGAATAGATTCTTTACACTGACCTAACTATCCATGACTAAAACTTCGATGATATTATCGAATATGACGGCATTAGATTGCATTATCACTCAGGAATTAACAGTATGAATTAAGACTACGAAACAAAACAAGGAGTGAATGACGTAGGACGAGCAAAAGAAAAAAAGAGTTACTGCTATCTTACTACGCCTAAAAACTTGAGTGGTAAACATCGCGCTGTGACTACCCAAGCGTAAAAAAATCAGTAAGATTTTCATTGACAAATTATTCGCATTCGGGGTCTGATTTCCAAGTAAGATATTTACTTGTGATAATTTACAATATTCGGTTTATAGAATATCAACCAAGAGTTCTGGTAATCATCTAATTACCGTCAATAACAATCTGGTATAGTTAAAATGAATTTCTAATTATGATTCACTCTCTCAATGGAAATATATTATGTGTGACGCATCTGTAACGCTTCAGCGATTAAATGCTCTAAAAACCACTAGAGAGGAACCTCAAAAACGATAACGGTAGATCGCCCACTTGCGGATAGCATTTTACTTTATCGTTACGCTTGCGGTACTTTTATTTCAGAAATTAACCATTAAATGAAGTAAGCATCCTTTACGATGCGGCGGCGTTATTCAAAATAACAGATTTTAACAATAATCATTTATTGAAAGAACACATCGAAGATACAGAGGTGACACTACATGATGAATATTTACTTCACAAAGATATCTGGGTAGACCAGGGGTCTCCAACTCAAAATATGTCATGGGCCACTTTTTGAACTTTATTGACGACGCGGGCCACAAACCAACAAATTAGGTACTCGAATTAGGTAATAGAATAAAATATGAACGTGGTAAAGTGGAATAACAGGGGGAAATTTTTGTTTTACTTTTTACAGTTTGTCGGACCGGACTCTTGATGTTAAATAACACGATAAAACTTACTCATAGTTGACATCGTACTATTTTAGTTTTTTGTGGAAAATTCTCAACCATGACGCGGGCCGAAAAAAATAGCCTCGTGGGCCGCATGCGGCCCGCGGGCCGCGTGTTGGAGACTCCTGGGGTAGACGTTAAGAATATTGTTTATTTTTAGTTAGGTGTTCCAAGGCCTCAATATACTCCTGGGGTTGTTGAGTTAAATCACTATGCTACATTGATAACTAAAAACGTTTAATGTCAAGTATACTTAAGCCATATCTATGTGTTATTATGTTCCCAGTGTCTCACAACAGATCCAAGCACCCATCTTATAAACAGAAAAAGTCTTTTCCTATTACTATAGTATAACTTACCAAACAATGGGAGTGATTTTCGGACGTACTTGGTCCATTAAAATAAGGATTTCTGTTTTCTCTCGAAGGTAATAAGTTCCGATATTATCACCAGTAAGTATATAATATTACAAAATGAATATCAAAAAGGGGTTATTGATTGAGGAAACCTGGGAAGGAAGGAATGTGACATGGAACTCTCGAAAACCACTGAACTACAGTGAGAGCCTTGCTGTTGAGACCGAAATAAAATTGCGTACCTCACACATAGTTATGCAAGGTTTGGCATTTCTGGTAATACCTTCAACCAACAAGTTTTACCAAGGACGAAATCATGATCTATTTACAAGTTGCATTGTATTTTCATGTCCTTGTACCATTAGCTGGATCCAAGATTTAATTTATTTATTATCCATGGCCGAAAGCTGAAAACATTTGTATAAAAGCCGGGATATGTGAAATTATCCACTTTGATTGCACATCCCACACCCCAGCTGACTATTCCTATTTGTATCCAGCAGCTTTTTCCTGATTTTCGTGTCACCTGAAAATGAAATGGAACTTTTGAAGTCACTGACTTTGCAAATAAGTTTATTCATAAGCTTATTCAAAACCAAAACCCCCCCAAAAAAATAACATGGGAATCTTCATCAATGCCCGCATATGTATTATATACCCTTGCGCAATGTTATTATATATCTTCCTTATTCATATATCAATGTTAGAATTATGTATTTCCCATATAAAATATAAGCATGCATCATACAAGGCATTTCATCACTGCCAGCACAAAGCATCATAAATATCATAAGGAAATAAAAAAAGATACTGGAAAAATAGGGTAATTACATTATTATCTATGAAATGGGGAATATTAGCATATTTTTTATATTAGAATTCAATTTTATCAGGTAAAAATGTACCATATTCCAACTCTAGTAACCCAAAAAGTCCACAGCCCTGGTGGAAGTTAGATTTCTGTGAATTATTTATAATGGACATTAGACTGTTAGACATTAGTAAGGGAATCTTTTAAAGAAATTACTTAGGATTAACATGGGTAGCTTTTACGACGTTTCCCTTCCCTAGCAATTAATATTTTAACTAGGAATCCTAAAGATCTTCCTTCTTTACCTACAGTGGCACATAGAAGTTTACCATATACTGGACTAAGAATACTCACCTTTCTCATTACTGGACCACCACTATCGCCCTGACAAGCATCCACTACCTTATCGGCTCTGCCACTTACTGCGCAGAAAGCACTTTCACTCAACTTTAATTTCCACTTGAGTCTTGAAAGCATTTTTTCCACACCTTGTTTGCAACTACAAAGCGAAAGCACAGCCTAGGATTAAAAATTGAATTTTATCACTTTAACTGTCAGGGGCGGACCATTTGAGGCCCTGAAAGGTATGGGGGCCTTTTTGCAACAAATTTCAGGTGAAAATAAACTACGACTCAGATTTTAATAAAACTTGACAGGTGTGAATAAAAATGCATTATTCGAGTGATGGGAGTATGAATATGTAGGCCATGTATGGGGCCCTAAAACCTAAGTTTCATAGTAGCACGATAGCAAGTGTTTTCTGACAAATACTCAACTCTTCTTGTGATTGCACTTTTAGTAATCCTTGCTGGAGTGTCTTGGACGTAGCTTGCTCCGAGTTGTCTATTGCAGATCTGTTTTTAAGATAACCGAAGCCGGTTATCACATGCGGGCCCAATTTATAATAGTCAACTCTGCCGTACAGCACTTTCAGAGCTGATTAAAGTAAGACAAAATTACAGAATGAGATTACAGCACATTACACATTATGACATTACAGCACCAAATAGAATTTTGCTTACCGTCCTTTTCACACTTTTTCTGGGTTTTAGAAATAGGTCCATCACTGCCACTGCAAGTTGTGAAGCAAGGTAGACATACTGGGCGGACAAAATCATTCACTGTTACCACACCACTGCTGCTGAGCTTTGTAAAAGCATCTTTTTTGATTCCCAGTTTGTTACCTAACTTAACCTTGAAGAAAGATAATAATTGATGATGTGTGAAATGGTGTTTATTGATTATTTTCGAACCCGGAAAACACAGCAGAGAAAGAACACTCTCTGTTTTTAGAATAGCATAAACTTTATTTTAATAAACTCAATCAGCAGGGGAAACAAGTCAGCCTGAAAGAAAGTGAAATGGACAAGCTTCTTACCAATGCAATATCCCGTTCAAATGTGATTGCATCGAAATATTCATGAAGAATTATTTGCTCTGCTTCAAATATCTGAGCATTATCATCTAGGTCCTTCAACTTATCGGGAATGACCGTCATTCCTGTCATAAGAAATATGTAGCTGATAACAATGTCCTTTGGTGCATTTCAGTGTAGGATGTGTGGAGTTAACAGACAGCAAGACACATTTAGCATCAAATATTGTACGTGTCATATACGGTTTATGATAAATATGTACAATACAACGCAATAATTAATATCCCGGTAGTATATCATTTACCATTCCTCCAGTGCAAATGGCAAGCATTTTTTTGGGCAACTTTGCAATAACATCAGTTTAAAAAAAAATAAGGATCATCGTACCACTTGGTGTCCCCTAGGGCCTGTATTATACCTAGGATACGCCACTGTACACATTTCACTTACCCATGACGAAGACGTATTTTTTAATCCATTTCGAAGTAGATTTTTGACCTAGACCATCGAGAAATATATGGGCAGCTGTGAGAAGCCAACCGCTTCGAATTAATGATGCACCACCATCAAGGTCAGAAAGTGTCTATATCAAAAGTAGGATACACATATTTATACATTTCTTTTTTTATTTATTTGAAACTGCCCATGTGCTGAAGCCATGTAACAAAGTTCACTCTTCAACCTTAAGTAATGATGAGTTTGATCCGCATATACATATAGCATTTGTTTGGTCTTTAAATTTTTAACTGCAGATATATAATGACATATTTAATTTGTTGCTGGAATACTGAAAGAATATTTGTCCACTAGTCACCTTCAAAACTGAATCGGACCTCATCATAACAGCAACTTGCCATGGCCAGGCTCCCATTTTAGCATTGTTACCACTGATAACCCTTAGTATCTTGGGCATTTCAATTTTCTCAGTGTTGCCAGCAATGCCGCAAGCTGTAATATTAAGAATTCCATTAAAATGGAAAAAAGAAATTCATCTCACGTTCATTCCTACTTACCGATATCTTTGTCAAGTTTCTGGTCATGTTTGTCATCCACTAGTGGACCTGAAATATTTGATATATGTTATAAAAACTTATTTATTTTAATGCTAGCATTGTGTCCTCACCAGCTATTTCGGATTCTTGAGGTGGTGGATCAGGACAAGTGTAAAATTCATAGTCGCCGGATAATTCCATTTTCCCAAGGCATTTTATTGTAGCTATAGGAGATTTGTGGCAAATGAGCGTAACCTGTACCAACAATATGACCATTAGCTGCATATATACAACAAAATCATCCTACTATATACAGGTGCAATCGCTTTAGGAATGAGTGCCTATGTCAACTTTCTAGTAATATACAGTATAAATATTTATGCAACTGCCTGCAAAATTACTGTATTGCATCTTGAAACTGCTGTGCTGTCTGTGTCACCTACGACAACTGTTCACTTATCACCTGCTGCGCTAGTAAATGTTATTACTTTTTTAGTTTGAAAATTATTATTGTTCAGAGTTGTATTCTATTGGATTTTCTGCGTTTGGATTTAACGTTCTATTGTAATATTAATTTACAGTCCACCAGGCTTACTTGTTCATTGACTCCCATTCTTTTTAGTAAACTATCAGAGTTGAAATCCTTGATATAAACATTTTTTGAAAGAAAAAATGTATCTATCTCACAACCTCCGTCTGTTGTGTACCGAGAAAATAAATAGATAGGATTTGAGATAGAAAAATTTACGCAACTTAATAATTATTATAATGTTTTAACATATNAAAAACAGCCTTGTGACGTGACAATGTAATGCAGCATCTAACTGTATGCCACGTTTTGTTTTACAGTGTTGTACAATTAACTGTACAGTACAGTATTTTCGAATTCTAAATTTTGTTTCAAATTTTGCGCCAACTGACGATTCTTCAGAGTTTTAAGCTGATCTAGGTAACTTAAGAGAATAAATTACATGGCCATGTACTGTAGCCGTTTTACACCCGTTTATCGTTTTGTTCGTAGCGTTTATCGTTTCGTTAATACAGTAGTACAGTACAGTACAGTATACTGTAGCCGTTTTACAAACCCTCGTTACTATGCCACCCTTGTTACTATGGCACTTTACCTCGGTCCCGACGGGTGGCATAGTAACGAGATTTGACTGTATAGCATTTGTTTGGTCTTTAAATTTTTAACTGCAGATATATTATGACATATTTAATTTGTTGCTGGAATACTGAAAGAATATTTGTCCACTAGTCACCTTCAAAACTGAATCAGACCTCATCATAACAGCAACTTGCCATGGCCAGGCTCCCATTTTAGCATTGTTACCACCGATAACCCTTAGTATCTTGGGCATTTCAATTTTCCCAGTGTTGCCAGCAATGCCGCAAGCTGTAATATTAAGAATTCCATTGATATGGAAAAAAATTCATCTCGCGTTCATTCCTACTTACCGATATCTTTGTCAAGTTTCTGGTCATGTTTGTCATCCACTAGTGGACCTGAAATATTTGATATATGTTATAAAAACTTTTTTTTTTTGATGTCATGCATTGTATCCTCACCAGCTATTTCGGATTCTGGAGGTGGTGGATCAGGACAAGTGTAAAATTCATAGTCGCCGGATAATTCCATTTTCCCAAGGCATTTTATTGTAGCTATAGGAGATTTGTGACACATGAGCGTAACCTGTACCAACAATATGACCATTAGCTGGTTATATACAATGAAATGAATCCTACTATATACAAGTGCAATTGCTTTAGGAATGAGTGCCTATGTCAACTTTCTAGTAATATACAGTATAAATATTTATGCAACTGCCTGCAAAATTACTGTATTGCATCTTGCAACTGCTGTGCTGCTGTCTGTGTCACCTACGACAACTGTTCACTTATCACCTGCTGCGCTAGTAAATGTTATTGCTTCTGTAGTTTGAAAATTATTATTGTTCAGAGTCGTATTCTATTGGATTGGAAAATTTATCATTCTATTGTAATATTATTTTACACATTAATTTACAGTCCACCAGGCTTACCTGTTCATTGACTCCCATTCTTTTTAGTAAACTATCAGAGTTGAAATCCTTTATATAAACATTTTTTGAAAGAAAAAATGTATCTATCTCACAACCTCCATCTGTTGTGTGTCGAGAAAATAAATAGATAGGATTTGAGATAGAAAAATCATGCAACTTAATAATTATTGTAATGTTTTAACATATTTCAGAACTCACCAATGCAAACAGGTACTTGATTTGACCATATACCATTATCCTGGCACCTGCTGAAGTATGGCCCGAGTAAATCATAACCGGGAGCACAATAGAAAGATATAACTTTCTTATCGAAACTCATCTGTATTGCCAATCCCTCTGTTAGCCTTGGGGTGATGCAATCAACTGTGGTAATAAATGACAATAGTTGAATATCATAAAAATAATGTTCATGATTATGATGATCATTCATTTCATATTATTATTTTCTAACCTGTGCATCCTGGGGCAGGATGTGACCAAGTGGCATCATCTTTACAAAAAGGTGATTTATTTCCAACCAATTTATATCCCGGTTTGCATGAGAATGTTGCTGTTGAGCCTGGTGCACCGGCAAGAAAGTTTTCTGTGTCGAATTTAACGATCCCTCCCTCAGGGATAGGTAAATCTGGGCAAGTTATGCCTGCAACAAGATTTTTAATGGTCAGGTGAGATTAGAAAACATTCTTTCATAGGCTTATAAGAAAAATTCCCCCACCTTTACATATTGGCAATGAATTTGACCATTGGCCGTCTTGCTCGCACAATATCTTAGCGACTCCAATGAGTGAAAATTTGTCATTGCATCGAAACCTAACTACTGACCCAATGATGTTTTTTGTCACAGAGCCATAGATAACCCCATCGTGCAATGGTTTGAGATCTGGACATTTGACTTCTTTTTTCACTGAAGTATAAATGAAAAAATATAAAAATAATACTAAAGAGCAAGTAACAGAATATTTGAACTGCAATGCTTTTTCCTTCAGGACATTGTAATGCGTGAAATTAGGTGAGCTTCCTGTTGAACTCTGTATGAATTGGAAAAAGAGCAAAGCAGTGTAACCACTGTATCGTATAACCTTCTTCGTGGAACTAATTGAAGTACTGATTTTGAAGTGTGCTATTACTGATAGTAGCATTGAAATGCATCCAATGAGGAGCAAGATTTCATTTTGTGCTTATACACTGCGGTTCAAATAATATTTCAGTTGGAACCAATGTTTTCTTCGAATTGTCTTTCAAATACTTATCCATCGTTACATTAATTCAATCAATGCTTCATAAAACATTTACATTGCAACCTGAACATATCCTGTTCCATCCAGCAGACCATTTTCCATTTGCTCTGCAGTATATGAAGTTCTGATTAGTAGGTGATAGAAATCCTGGAAAAAAGCAATAAACAGTAGAAATAAAATTCTCTATAAAGGAGAGGATGTATAGAGCAGAAAGTATTTTTGTATTAGTTTCTTCCTTGATAACCCTTAATGTATCCCGACATAACACCACTAATTTTCAGAATGAGTTTTGTATATTAATGGATTTCCCAAGTACAGTACCTCAGAAATATACTCATTCCATTCAAAAATATATAAGATTTGTAATAATAATAACAGTAACTTTCAGCAATCCAAGGGCTAAGTGACTATATTATGAAGGTAATGAATCTGAATTAACTGGATAGTAGCCACAGCTAATGGACCCTAGTCTGTGATTAATGTGGAACAATGAATGGAGTCGTTGGTATGCGCATAACTGCAGTTAGGCTACATGGGAAAATTTCCTAGTGTCCAATGAATCTGATTCTACTGTATATCTAAATCCCACCTTCCATTCAAGCTTCAAGAGATAATAGCAGAGAAGGGCAGAGTTTACACAAAAAGTATTGGTGAAAAGTTGCAATGACCTTTAAGACAATTATAGTTGGCTTTCAAAAGTCTTCCTGGACTTTCGCCATATGTATATTTCCCAACTGTATTGGGGATGTTTGGGGGAGTGCCGCATTTGTTTCTTATGCACCTAAATTTGACGCTAGACCAAGCAGGCTGTGAAAATATTGCCGTACATTTCCGCCTAGGTGTTCCAATGCTAACATATCCTGAAAAGTAAAATAAGATCATATCAAATAATATCATAGCATAGATAGCGATAGAAATCATACCATAGTTGCACAGGTAAAATAAGTATTCTCCAACGTCGAATCCCAGTTTCACTTCATAGGGAAGACTGTATGGAGGATGGTCAGTGGGCAATTTGCATCCAACTAGTGCATAATAAATGTTTCTAGTTTGCTATACATGTGAGGAAAAATAAGAGGAATTTTATAACTCACTTGAACATGTTGGATTTTCATCAGTGAATTGTCGGTCAGTTCTACACAACTTTAGTTTTGATTCTTTAAGGTAATATCCCTCTTTGCAAGAATATGAAAAAATATTGTTGTGCATTCCATAGTTCGATACCTTCAACGGTCCTTCGGATTCAACTTCAGGAAGTGGACAGGTGTAATCTATCCAGAAATAACAACTGGCTTTATATTTACAAAAAATATCATTATATTTTGAGTTCAGATGGTGAAAGTGGGAAGATCCATGATAAATTATAATTCATTCACCCTAGTACTTCAACATTTAAAGCTTTGGAATTGTAGAGTAGTACTGAAATAACTATTGAGACCATAGAAAACTATACAACACTAGAAAGTAAGGAGCTATGCCCACTAGGAGTATAAAGACATTTCAAGACTTGAATGGAGGACACATATTACAACCCTGCATTCTAAAACACTGACCATACATACCAGGATTATAACATGACATTCCACACCAGTCATCACATAAGCACCGCTTTTTAATTCCCCTGCAATCTGAAGTAGTTGTGCATGACTTTTGACATTTTCTATTATTCTCCATTTTAGTGGTATCCCGCTTACATTCTAGAATGACAGTCAAAGCGTTGCATAACTAACTCTCTGTGTAATTGTCAACTCATTTTTTGCACAAACCATGCTTCATCAATGAGTTATATATACCTGATAAGGAAAATGCTTTGATAGAATTCATTATTTCGCCAATGCAGCCCGAGTGACTTGTACAGCATTTTGCTGAGCAAGACGATAGGTTCACAGCAAGAGGGTCGACTACTTCGCTTGGTAGCCAAGAAACAATACCTTCACATGATGCAGATCTACACACTTCGGTTGGAACACAGGTGGAAAAGGCTAGTCGGTAACCTATAATCGAAAAAGTAAGAAGATTTGGATAGCACTGTGGTTCTTGAAGGTATTTCTAATTACATGCTATAAAGGTAGTGTTGGTAAATATAATGTCTATTGGCTGATTATGGTTTATTATAATCTTATCCTAAGCTTTTCAGTGACTTTCAACTTATTTGGTTAGTCCTCCATATTATCCAACCTCAAATGTTGACTGTATATCGATTGAGCCGGTATTTTTAATTTAGATTTTACTGTGGACGTTATTTAGAAACGAATCCCGGGATGGTGTTAAGAAAAGTTAACAAAAGATGATAGCTATTACATGGGTAAGTGGGGAGAGAATTAAACAATACAAGCAAGTTATATCTAGAGAGATTGATACTTCATATTAGTAATTCCAATATCCCACAGTAAATTAAGACTATGCTAACAAGGAAAACCACTACATTAAGACTTTTCATAGTGATATGTTACCCATCCTTTTGTCGCAACCTAAGATACTGGATCCAAAGCTCTAGTTCAGATCGATAACAAATAAATACCTGTTTGCTGTATTCTGAAGTCAGTTGCAATTAGACAACTGTGTCCCACTTCACATTGAGATTCTGGCTCATTATAATGATTTTCATCCATATGTTTATGAAGTATGAGAACATTGTTGGGACACAGAACTCGTTTCACTGGTGTGACTAAAAATAGGTTATCTAA
>QXVX01008698.1:0-21160 GCA_013436065.1 Halocynthia aurantium | reverse complement strand
AGGTGGAAAAGGCTAGTCGGTAACCTATAATCGAAAAAGTGAGAAGATTTGGATAGCACTGTGGTTCTTGAAGGTATTTCCAATTGCATGCTATAAAGGTAGTGTTGGTAAATATAATGTCTATTGGCTGATTATGGTTTATTATAATCTTATCCTAAGCTTTTCAGTGACTTTCAACTTATGTTGGTTAGTCCTCCATATTATCTATCCTCGAATGTTGACTGTATATCGATTGAGCCGGTATTTTTAATTTAGATTTTACTGTGGACGTTATTTAGAAACGAATCCCGGGATGGTGTGAATAAAAGTTAACAATAGATGATAGCTATTACATGGGTAAGTGGGAAGAGAATTAAACAATACAAGCAAGTTATGTCTAGAGAGATTGATACTTCATATTCGTAATTCCAATATCCCACAGTAAATTAAGACTATGCTAACAAGGAAAACTACTAGATTAAGACTTTTCATGGTGATATGTTACCCATCCTTTTGTCGCAACCTAAGTTACTGGATCCAAAGCTCTAGTTCAGNTCCTTTTGTCGCAACCTAAGTTACTGGATCCAAAGCTCTAGTTCAGATCGGTAACAAATAAATACCTGTTTGCTGTATTCTGAAGTCAGTTGCAATTAGACAACTGTGTCCCACTTCACATTGAGATTCTGGCTCATTATAATGATTTTCATCCATATGTTTATGAAGTATGAGAACATTGTTGGGACACAAAACTCGTTTCACTGGTGTGACTAAAAATAGGTTATCTAACAGTAAGCAATATTAGATTCTTGAATAGAAGGACAAGCTTATATATACCTCTAGCAATACTCTGCGTAGACAAAGGAGTAGGCAATATTTCCGAATTTGATGTATTTTGTTTGTAATCGATAGCAAATTGGGTCGAGGAAAACGAGTTGAAAATGATGATGGTGAGGGCAACCTTACTCAGATCTGAGTTTATCACAAAATTTCTCTTCGGTGTCACCAGATGCAGTGCAGCAGGTTTCAAGTCAATCTGAAAATAAATAAATAGTGAATATAGCAGTTCAAATACAACTAAATAAAGGGGATATTGGAACCTTACTCAAACCAATTAAATTGATTCATTTTATATGTATAAGTCATACTCAGTAATTTAATGTTCTTGATTAGCTTTCCTGCTTTCCTGCTTTCCTTAGCTGCATACTCTGAAACATCTGCGCATTCTCACCACACATCGGTGTAACTAATAACACTTCATCTTGAATTTGGTAGTTCATTATGGCCGAAACCCAACTGCAGATAGACATTTTCTATAGCAAAGATAACCATGGCTTATTGCCCAATGTTCAGTGTAGAAAGGGGTCTAAACAGCGTATATTTATTTTAACATTTATTTCTTTTTCTCCCTCAAAATCTTCCATTACTAAAATGTTTTCACTCTAACTTCAAGCATCCAACTATCACCCTTGGCAATATCAACTTTTTGGTATAATATTTTCCTCTAAGAGGAATCTAGCCGGGTCAAATCTACTTGACAGTAATGACTTTAACTATTCATGAGTGAAGAAAATGATCTTTATGAAAGACAAGTAAAGTAAAATACTTTTAATAAATCAAATTCTTCCAGTTCCAGGTAACGAATGTTAAGACTTATGCTCGTGCCAGCTTCAGACAACAAAATCCATGTACATTTGTGATCATTTTTGGGATTGGGAGTGTTAGACCAATCTGGTGACACCAATGTCTTTGTCTCCCTAGTTACCTTCACGGTATGTTGACAAATTTCTGAAACAAAATTGAAATTAGTTGCAAGTTGGCCTAAATCAGTAATACAACAAGTACTAGTTTCAATGGATACAAGGATGGCACATATGTATCAGCATAAATTTCTTGCTAAAATGAGCCCACTTCGATTCTAATACACTATTAAAAGGTTCTTGTGATATATAAAATTTACATATGAAGTATAATTACCTGCTGAATATGATAATGCTGCCACAGCAAACAAAACATAGCATGACAAAGATGACTTCATACTATAACTCTATCAGAACTTCACAATTTACATCATCATTAAAATTACACTCAAATCTTCAAAGTGCTGGGCAGCACTCTGTAATTATAGCTATTTGGACAAAGAAGGTAAATAATTAGGCCATAAGTGATATAACTTCACGTTTTTAGCAGATAAAATGCATTATTAAACTTACCTTGAGGCAGTTCATGTTTACAGAGATTACCATGACGCTGGTTACGTCACTAAAATAACCTTTACTCGAATGTTTTGTATACTAATTGTAAAATGTAGGATTGTGACAACCTGTTAATCTTAAAGGACTTAAATACGCCAGCATAGGTTTATCATGTAATTGGCATACACGGCATATATACAATAATTCGGCATTTGTTTACTAAATATGATTTTATACAGTTCTTATACTGAAACATGTAATAATTTGATTATTATGGTTCAATATTGCCATAATACGACTAATTACGACATAATACGACTCTGTCTTGTGATTCATTGTACTTGCAAAATTAATTGCCTATTTTTCAGTGAGGACTCTGCGATGACTTTTTAGAGCAATATTTCAAAATTCAATTTTTATAGTAAGTTTCAAAGAGGAATAGCCGAATGTGTTTAACATACTCCGATACATCCCATAAATATACGAAAAATTAGGATTTAAAATTTGGTGTTTATTCTTCAGGTTGAAAATCGTTTATACAGAAGTAATGTCATACAACCTTACACTGAGCGGAGTGGTTAAGATGATGTGTATACACAGGCGGGTATCGTTCCAGCTGTCCAGTGCTCGACTGGATGTTTTTCACCGAAAAAAGAATGTAATGGAAGCAAATCAACAATTTGGGATTCTGAAAGAAATTTACAGGTGAGCAAAAATTTCCTATATCTTTTAAAATGAATAGTTGTTTCGGTAAATTCATTTTAGTTCGGTTACTACAATGATCTAGATAGGGATTCAGGCATTGGACATTTTAGTAGGGTGAGGCGCACGATGTAGGTGTGATGTTATAGAGAGTAGAATTCATAAACGCTACGATGTCATATAAGTATTTCATGATGCTTACTTTCAGGTGATATATGCATTAGCTTTTCCAGCCTCTTTGCGCATCTTCAGACTCTTACTATTTACCATACGGTCTAAAATGACAGAAAATAATGCAAACATCATAAAACTATATAACATATCACAGATACTGAAATATGGCGGCGGAAGTGGCGTACTGGCCCGTGCGAGCCATCTAGCGGACACCTTCAGAAACGCGGACGGTCACTCTTAATTCGATATCTGGATTAACGGGTACCGTTTCTACGGGAGTCCACTGTATTGGAAATGACATGTAGTATACATTAGCTCGTTTCCAATATCCAGATTTCAATTGTTAACCGAAACGATGCATGATAGCTTCCTGGATTGTACTTAGCCATCTAGCGGTTGGAAGTTTTTACTTCATTTAACGGTTATAAATGATCCAATAGTGACATCTAGCGGTTGGAAATATTTACTTCCCCTATCGCTTTTAAATGAACTGCTAATGATCACGATAAAATTTGCACATATGAGACTTAATACATGAACCAACAATCCCTGAGCCGTTATCCTCTTTTTGAGTTAAGGTTGAGTAACCAGCAGGTTGGTGACTTGAAAAGGGGGAAACGGCTGTGAAGTAAAAAAAAATTCCAACCGCTAGATGGCACTGTTGGATCATTTATAACCGTTAAGTGAAGTAAAAACTTCCAACCGCTAGATGGCAAATTACAATCAATGTTGGTTTATGTATTACGTCTCATAAGTGCTAATTTTAGCCTGATTGGTTCCTCAGAAGTTCATTTATAAGCGTTTAGAGATCAGTAACCTGGGACCCATTCATTCTAACTTCAATAAACTGGCGGCTAGAGACTCCGACGGCTCACGTACCCAGGTAGTGAACGAGCCTTTTATGCCTAGGGACACCTGTAAAGGTGAAAGTTCACTATTGTTTTCGTGTGTGTGTGTGCACTGCACCAAAGCATAAGAAGAGAGACTAACTACACATGGTCCGTTTCAACATTGCAGGATTCGTATTGTATAAGTGTGTTACAAACGGCATATTGGCCCACTGTTTATTATAAAATGACAATACTTTTATTATAAAGGAGTCCTTCAACTCGGTTACCAATTATCTACCAAATAATCACCGCAATTCTACCCCCCTAGTTTTATTTACGATATTTTCATTTTCCTTTCGAATTATAGTCGCAGGAAAGAGCCATTTTATATTCATTCAATAAAAAACAAATTCTGTTTTTTGGAAAGGCTTTATGAATATGGCTGCCTTCCTCACAAAACCTCGAGTTTGCATTAGGTCGTTACACACGTCGAACCTCCAGAAGGGACTTTTTGAAAAGATAAAAAACAGAATCAAAAACGAACGCGAGTCTTATGAAAACGAATTTCAGTCTTGGGCAGAGTTTGAAGGCAGAGGTTTTCGCAAGCCAGAGTACATGAACTGCTGGATAATCGAGAAGTACGGAGAACCTAAGACCGTGCTCAAAAAGGAAGTGATCAACGTTCCCGATAGAAAGTTCAGGAGTTACGATGCGCGACATGCCAGGCTGCAGCAAGCCGTGAGGAACACCAATGACATCATGGTCAAAGTGCACGCCGCGAGCGTCAATCCGATCGATGTTAGAATGTGTCATGGTTACGGCAAAACTCTTATAAACTTTCAAAGAAGCATGCTTCTTGAAACAATATCCAAATTTGCTACAGTACGTGACCACAGCGAATTCCCTTTGGTTCTCGGCCGGGACTTCTCTGGCACAGTAATAGACGTTGGGTCGGACGTCCAGGATATAGTTCCTGGCGACGAAGTCTACGGCTCTGCGAGTGTTTCGGACTTCGGAACTTTGTCCGAATACCTATGCGTTCACCTGAAGGGTGTCTGTCATAAACCATCAACCTTGAGTCATGTCGAAGCAGCTTCCATACCGTACGTCGCAGCCACCGTACTGACGGCTTTGAAAGATTTCTTGAAAATTGCCGATGGCAAGCATGTTCTGGTGCTTGGTGGCTCTGGCGGCATCGGAACATTCGCTATTCAGTTGCTGAAAGCGCACGGGTGTTACGTGAGTGTCTCATGCTCACAGGAAAGTTTTTCTTTGTGCGAAAAGTTAGGCGCCAATTCATGTCACGACTACAAGTCAGAATCTTTCTTGGAAGGACTCAAATCCGAGCCAAAATTTGATTTGATATTCGACACTGTTAATTCAGACGGTCTGCCTTGGGCTGCCGAGTTTATGAAGAGCAACGGCACTTATACTACATTGCTATCGCCTATTTTGAGAAACTTCGATGAGTTTGGATTATTTGGAGGTCTGTCAGCTAACGTAACTGAGTATGCATTACTGAGATTGAAGTACATTAAAAATCAAATAAACTGGGGTATCTCATTGCCAAACAGAGACGGTCTTATGAAATTATCCAATTTGATTGATAGTAATGTAATAAAACCGATCATTCATAAAGTATTCGACTTTGACCATGTTCCTGAAGCGTTTGAAATGCTTGGAGCTGGCCACAGCAAAGGAAAAATTGTTGTGAATGTATCAGGACTGCCCGAAGCTACTTATAAGCCTCCTGTCGATCGAATTATTCACTTATAATATTGATAACCATTGCAAATCGAGAACGGATATCTTTTATTCATTTCTCTTTATTGTTTTAACAATATGCAGCAACTGTATATACTTTGCTGTAAATCAAGAATTAAAAAAAAGTTTTTAGTTTTGCTAACTTGCTATCAGTGTATGTAATTAAGTATTATTTCCAGGCATACCTTATTCAATTCTTGCAAAATTGTAGTTGTTCTCATTTATTCCTTATGTTTTTTTGAATCGTTTTCAAGAATTATTTATAGTGTTGCAAAGGAAGTGTTAAATTGTTGTCAAGACAAAACATGAGAATATATATCATCACACTTATGTTATGTTTGCTGCAAAGTGTTTGAGATACATTCCCCTTTTGAAAGCGGCATCAAAGCAGAGCATCGGCAAATGTACATGCCAGAAATTGGCAATTCTTCATAACAACAGTACATTTTCTTCTGCGGTCAAAGATCAAGTTGAATTTGATGATTTCCTGTCAGAAAATCATTATTTTGCAAAGCAGGACATTGGAAATGATAATGCGCCAAATGCAGAGTACTGCGAACTGGATATCGGTATATTAGGAGAAGAACTAATCAGGAACTGGGAAGCAGAATGGTGGAAATTTATAGTGATGACCAATCCAATGGCTGTTGCCATCAGTGAAGAAGCTACAATACAATGGTTTGTAGCAGTATTCGGCTGTGGAGTCGCTAAAATTTGTATACAATCCTGATTATTCCTGCAAGTAGTTTATACAGGTACACCACCGATCCTCCGGTAAAAGATGGTTCACAACCTCTTTCAATCCAGTCAAAATTGCAAGCAAACAGTGCCTGAAAATCTGTGGTGTACCTGTACTAGTGTCGATAACTACTGATGTGTCGCATCCCAGATTTTTCCTCACCTCCAATATATATATCATACAATGATTACATTTAAATCGATCGAGGGGTATATTTTCATTCTACTTTATTTCCACAAAAAATTTTGATATGGTTTTCTGGAATTTGTGGGCCAGGTATCAGATATTAAATGTGATGTGATTCGGTTCAGTATCCAATTTCTTAGTCTCCAATTCTTAACCCTATCAACTGCCGCACTGCATCCCAGTATGATTTTGTAAAGATGCTGGTATAGTTAAAACATGAAAGTTTGAAGGCACTTAACACTTATCAGCTCTACAGCCCTATCCAAGTACTGAATACTTCAAACAACATGATTAATGTCAGTAATACCACATTCAAATTTATATTTAGTGATGAATGCAATTCTACGAAAAATACTGCGCTGGCTCTATTGAAAATGGATCCAAGCTTCAGCGAAATCAGCAAAGATCACCCTTTCAAAATCATCGCTGCTATTGTTCACGAGTCGAATCCGCTTCTTAGGTAAGCTGCAATTATTCTCTTGAGAAAGTGTATGAAATCGGTACCAAATCTATATATTTATTTCAGCCTAAGAAAAAAGCTGGTTTTAGGAATTTTCACTGCTCCATCCTGGGAAAAAGAAAATTACGATCGGGAATTTCAGAATCTACGCTTCATCAAAAAAGTATCCCATCCATTTCGGATAAAGATTGTCTTGATTTTCCTAGACATGTCAACTCAGCATGCCATTCAGTTTTACTGCTATATATCTGATACTAAAGCAAAATTTGATTTTGTAGTATCTCAACAAACCGCAAAATCTCAAACTTGTACAAGCGACATCAAGCAAACAGAGGAACATAATATACGAGAACTCTTCAAATCACTGTGTTCAACAGAGCAAGGCTTTCATGCTGAGTAAGGTATTGCTGAAGTACAATAATTTTATAGGGGTGTTAGTTTGGTACAGTTTGGAAATGGACAACCATTCTTCTATATCTTCCTTCAGGAAGAAACTAAAGTTGGCATGGAGTCCATCAAAGGAACCATAATAAGCATCGACATGAATCACCTGATTTTGACAACGTTATTGGATGCATTCGATTACAGGTATAATTTTTTTAAGATTTGAAATTTGAAACCTATATCTTTCAGTTGCTCTCAAAAACTGTGCCCGAGCCTGGGTCCCTAACCATTCCCCTTGCATCAGCAATTCTTTAACATCATTATTACAAGTTGCCTGTTAGATCTTTGTAGATGAATTGACTTTGATTTCATTTTTATTATTTAACATGCCGTACTACATACTTTTCTGTTGAAAATCTCATTCCCAGCATTTTTTTTAATCTATTTTAGCATGCCATAATAGATTATCCTGTGTTGATAAAATACCTTTACTATGGTTAAAGTTAAGTTGGCATTTCATTTCTAAATAAGACTTTCGCAAATTTGCATTGAAGTTTTGAATCATTTATCATTTTATATTCTGTAAATTTTAAACGGAAGACTGAATATTTTCTAGAGATAATCATCACATTGTAAAGTTGAATCCAAAACTTGCACCGATAAAAGTCATTGTGTTACAAGATCAATCTTCTGATGTGTCTCCACCATTACAGCAGGTAATTTATTTTTAGTGCTATTCATCATGAATATAGATAAATTTCGTTGTACCGTAAGTATTTATTAAACTCTCTGTCTGCTAATAACTCAGTTCAAGTATGGTATGAGAAAAGACAGAATAACTGTACTTAAAAAATGTTTGTGTTTCTCATACCTCAAGAAAATGAAGGAATAATTCATACCGTGCCACACATTTGCCAGGCTTAATTATTGTCAATCAATTTTAAGTTGATAGAAGAAATTTGCTGCATGTTACGAAGCAAAAACATAAGTTGTTGGAACGGATTGTCGAAGAACGCTCATCTAGAACAGGCAGATAAACTCGGAATTCCGTTCGCACTCATCGTACCTCCGTCAATTCTGAGCAAGGGTCTGCTGTATCTGCGTATGCTAACAACTACAATCAATGTAAGATAACATTGAAAACCATACAGTAAACCCTCACTATTTGTTCTAATTTGGAATGAGTGCCCATGTCAACTTGTTAGTATAGTACAATATTTGAGTACCTGTGTACAAGTGCTTGTAAAACCACTGTACAGCATCTTCCAATTGATGTGCCATCTCCTGTGTCACCTACAACAACTGCTTATAAACTGCAGTGCTTGTAAGTGCTACTATTTCTTCAGTCATTACATTGTTTCAAGCTGCAGTGGTTTGAATATTACAATCCAAGGATTGAGGTTGTGTTGTCAGTAAGCTGTAAGCCCTGAGCATTACTTGTGACTAGCAAGTTTTTTTTTGGCTACATGTCTGTCATCCGACAATAACCTATTCCTCTTTTCGTAGATGGAAGTTCACATAACTGATGTCGAGAATCTACTTACAAAATACTTGCGAGCGTCTTGACACCTATTTGATACATTTGTGTATGACCGATAGATATCTTCATTTCAAAAAGACTGTTTCGATATCGGTATGTAAAAAATATAACATATAACCGTGCAATCATTCTTAAAGTGTTTGGTATGGTTTGAAATATCCTGGTTTTGAGAGCACTCATGCTGAGTAATGTGCATCTGCTTCAGGGAGCAAACCAGGTCGAGCCGTGTTTAAAGAGCTTATGGGCTATGAATTTTATGAGCGAATATGATAAGTAAATGCAGTGTTTAGATTATATTGCTCTAATTAGGCACAAGTATCAAAGTATTGAAACTCATTAATTTGGTCTACTTTTCAACATTACTTGTGCTTTTTTTAAAACGCTTGTGAGTTACGGATACTTTCCATACCTCTTTTACCACCTCCATCTAGTATATTATGATTAGAAAAATATGCAGACTGCGGTTAAATACATTTTAATAAGAATAGTTTAATATGTTTTGACTGTTCTACATAATTTCACTCCCTCAACACCAGCTCAAATGCTGTGCTCACTTTTGGAATTTTGGACTAAATCAGTGGTTGCCACACTTCCCTTGAAATGATACTACTGTAAAATCAGCAGACTACGAAGTTAAGCAAGTGGATGTATTTCACAAATCAAATTTATCAGTTTATTCATATTTTGGTTTTATTGCTGCCCTATCCACCAGTTTCCCCCCTTAATGCACTCCTGGATCTTTTTCCACCCCCAGGGTTGCCCCACTTTGAGAACCAGTATTTCATCTATACAATAGGTTGCAAGACCTACTAGTAGTCTAACCTCTGAAATCTAACCAACCAGAAACAAAACTCGATTACTGCAGCAACACGTCTTATTTAAACCAGCATTAAAACCAAATACGCTGAAAAAGTATTCCTACAATTGTGATATTCAGTACAATATTAATTTTGTCAACAACCATCACCGATACGTGAAGTCACTCGATACAGTACAAAACACTCGAATAGATTTAAACATGCATAAGACGAAACGAACCTACACATATGATTTTTCTATACAAGCTTCTTAGCCTCAAAGAATCCTTTTAGATGCCTCATCTGCCACATACCAGCTACTACTAAGACAGCAGTTTGAGATATGGACCACCACAAGACACGGGAATTTGTGCTTTCGCTCGTTGTCCTGAAGCGTTCTTCTCTATACCTCTGATAGTTTTGTTCTTTTTGTATTTGTTGAACTTGGTCGAGCAACTGGCGCACTCGCAGCTGCAGCTCGGTTAGTTTGTCTTTGGACGCGATTTCACTGTAGTCGTTTGTGTGCTCGCCCACAAGCAGATTCAGGTGTATACGAAGTTTTCCTCCGGCAAAAAGGGCCCACTTGGTGGAGTTCGAGTGAATGCATATCTGGTGTTCTCCGGGCGTGTGGGACGTGAAGGTGAAAGCCCCCTCGGAGCCATAGCTTTTCGACAGCAGGATTTTGGACAAGGGGTCTTTAACCTCGACGTGCATGCCCATTCCAGGCGTGGAATCGAGAAATTTTTCTGCACGTTTTTCCCACAACTGGGCTTTGTATTTGCCCGTTACCATCGTGTCCTCTGGTAGCTCTTCGATGAAACATTTTTTCTCTTTCTCACCGATGTGAAAATATAATCCCCAAGTTAACTCGATTAACAGCGAAACGCAGAACAATAGTAACAAACGATTCATGCTGACAAACTTTATTTAATTTACCTAATTGAATACTTTTTCACAGTTAGACGTCAAGCTGGTTGATTAACACTTCACCACGTCCATGGAAATGTCGTTACTATTATAATATCCCTCCTGGGCTCGAGGTTGGTAATTTAGGGCCACGTACGCATGAATGCTTTCGGTGCTTCAATTTTTTACGAAGGGACCGCGATTACAGACAATCAGGCGAGGCCTTGGCGTGGGATTAAATTGAGGGAAATTTAATTTCGCACCTTTTTTGTTTGGAGGTTGGATTAAAGAAGAAAGTAATACGGTTATGAAAGCACATCCCGGTTACATCTGGGTCAGCGTTTGAGGAAAAAATACCGAGTGCACAAATATATATTGTTTTGCTAACTCGAAAGGGCAGTTGTGTATTATCTGGCGTGGAAATCACATTAGTTGATTTCATGTATTCCAATGACTTATTCTACGTAATAACGTCGTTGATTAAGTCGTAAATGTAATTTAATGTCTTTTAGAAGGTTTAGAACTTCTTACGTCATATGTGCTCGTGATTTTAATTTACGGAACCAAGGTTCGTGATGCTTGAATGGTAACGCCACGTAGTTTTTGCTGCAGATCGGCATTGTGTTTCTAGTTTTTATTGTGGTAGGTTGTTTGTGTGCATGTCACCGTCTTTCATATTTGTTTCGTAAGATTAAAAATTGCATAGTGGTTTAGTCATTAAACGTACTGGTTTGCCAAATGTGACCACTCTTCGTTTATTTAACTTGAATGCACTGGGTATATTCGATTTCCAACGGTCATCAGCCGGTAACATATGTTGGAAGGATGGGAATGCCCCGGTGCTAAGATGATATCTTGGGAATTTAACCTATTTCTACGTGTTATGTATTTGATGATGCTTATGGATTGGGATTTGAAGTTGTGGATTTGTTGATGCTTTTGGATTGGGGTTCAAAGTTGTTGATTTCTAATAATTTATGCTATTAAAGTTATAAATGTTTGTGTATTAAGGGGGGACATGTAATGATAAAACTTTGATTTGTATTTTGCAGTGTATTCGAGCAGTAATGTCACTGAAAGAAAAGAAAAAAAAATTAAAATGTAAAAACTAATCTACATGAAGGTTAGATAAAGTTAGCACTAGAATTGCTATCCCTATCCCTTTCCACCACCCTTTATTGGTTCCTGAAATCTTAAGGAATTTTTTAATTAACATCCATCTTTACAGCAACTTGAGTGGTAAGGCCCAAGAGAAGGCTGAGATAGTCGAAATGCAATTTTTTTATACATAAATGAAAATTTTAGGCAAGTTGAAATGCTGATATATTTTATATGGAATAATTCATTCTGAAGATAACCTTATTCTAACCGAGATAAAAATATTCTTGGCCTAAGTGATTCAGCATTGCTAGCCACAGGGCATACTTGTAGATATATCTACAGATATTGCTGTAAATAGATAAATAATTATTTACTGGCCCCAGGGCTATTAATAAAATAGTAAAGCTATTTATTTTGTTGATCTTTTAATTATGCGTGGCCAATTTTGCGGGATTGGTTTATGTTACGATATATCACTCACTTGCTCAGCACCCGGTATCTTACAGTGAGAACTGCTACTTGTGATCGCTGTGGAACAGTCTCTTTTTGATAGCGATAAATGGCTGATAACATTTAGTAGGATCATATGAGGCTGTTTTCATTGTATTTTAGACTGCCTATAGGCAAAATCTCCATTTTAAATATTATACAGTATATTCCTAAATTATAAGTGATTTTTGTTGGGCATGTTTCATGTGATGTTATTGAATATAGTATCCAGGATTTTGGCAGATGACTACAGTTTTATATGGCTGTTGTGTTTTTTGTTTGTGATATGGTGTGGTAACAAGACAAGATTCAATCTATCTAAAATCTTTTGATATAATTAATTTAAAAAATAATGTATATGTGATGATATGATCTTAAACTACTGTAGATGAATAATTTCCTATAACTACTTTTCAACCATACATCATGAGAAAAAGAAATTATTTTACAGCATGAGTATTTTATTACTCATGCCTGGTTTTTAATTTATTGAAACTACTGGAAGAAATGAGCTAAAATCTTTCATTCGTTGCCCAATTAACATTAACATTAGCTAAGTATAAGCATTTAAATTATAGTTATATCTTAATATTTTACAGAAAGGTTTTTAGTCATTACTTAGACTTAGACTATAAAAATGAATGTTTTTCGATTGACCGGAGACATTTCCCATCTTCTTGCTATCATTATCCTTCTAGTGAAAATCTGGAAGACTCGATCATGTGCAGGTAAGGAAAAATATGACAACATCGGTGATCCGATCCCTTTACCAAGTTGTTAACCTCATGTTGATTCTGTTTGCAGGAATTTCGGGAAGGAGCCAAGTTTTGTTTGCTCTTGTATTCATCTCCCGTTATTTGGATTTATTCACAAACTACATTTCGATGTATAATTCTGTTATGAAGGTGAGTGTTTTATGTTTGGTTCATCCAATATCTACACTGGTTTCAAGCATCAAACAAAGTCCTAATTAATGTTCGTGTGTTCCAATTTACAGGTCATTTACATCTCATGCTCCGTCGCAACAGTGTATTTAATCTACGCAAAGTTCAAGGCTACATACGATGGAAACCATGATACTTTCCGTGTTGAATTCCTAGTGGTGCCTGTCGGAGGACTTGCCTTTCTGGTCAATCATGAATTTTCACCGCTTGAGGTATGCTTCAAAGGAAACCTTCCTAAAAACATTTGAGTTTAAATGCAAACGAGTATTGCCAACTGTGCAACTGGATCAATTGAATCTGCATTTTAACCAGCGACATTGAAGTAGTTTGTGTGTAACATAGAGTGGAATATTTCATCTTAATCTTAGTAATCATACAAGCTTTGGCATATTTACCATTAATTAAACACATGAATCTTTGGTTGTAGTTAATAATAATATTCTGTTATATATGTTCTTTATTCATGAAGTGGTACAATGCATATAATTTTATTATAATAACTGAATTTTTAGATCTTTTGGACCTTCAGTATCTACCTGGAATCGGTTGCCATTCTTCCTCAGCTATTCATGATCAGTAAAACTGGAGAGGCCGAGTCTATCACCACGCATTACTTGTTCGCCTTAGGTAGGCTTTTTTTATATCATGATCATTCGTTCATTTGTCGATACATACTCAGGATCCAATCAAAATTTTTAGAAATATACTGGTTTGATCTCAACGCTTGCGACCAAGCAAGATCAACCATTAGTTATTACGTCTAACCATCCTGATCAATATCTATTGATAAGTGGACTCTCCTTTTATAAAACAATTCTATCCCATGATCTTTTACCTGCTAATTATTAATAACAAAGTGATGATAATCAAAGCCGCAACTCGCAACCAAATGAAAAATATTTCATACGCCTTGATTTTTATGCACTGTAAATGCGTTATGGTCACTGGAAACTTTACCAGTGTTGATTCCCATACTGTAAGCCTATCATACTCGTCGTATTGCTGGTATTGATAGTTAAGTCAATCTATTGCAAGGTTCCAGTATGTTACAAAACTTTATTTAAAGTAACTTAATTTTAAAGGGACTGCTCAGTAAGGCAACATAATAACTTTTCAAATACACAGGAATGTACCGAACCTTGTACCTGTTCAACTGGGTCTGGCGCTACTATTTCGAAGGCTTCTTTGATCTGATTGCCATAGTCGCCGGCTGCGTACAAACCATACTGTATTGTGACTTCTTCTACCTGTACATTACAAAGGGTAAGCTAACTACTAACATTGTATACTGGTTGCACTTGTCACAACTCTTCATCTATCGGATAAACCGCCTAATCCCGAATATAAAGTGCAAAAACCCGATATTTATCTATATATATGGAAGTTTGTTTTACAGAGCAAGTAGATATGCGTGGATAATTGTGTATCAATGAAAACAAAAATATATATTGTAATGAAAACGCTTGAAAATAGTGCATCATTTCTTAGTTAATTGGTTCCCTTCCCCGATGCTATTTCCATTCTATTCCAGTTAATCTACTATAATCAGAACAAAAACAAACATCATTGAAAGGGGATTGAGGTTGATAATTAATGAAGTAGTTGCAGCAATTATGAAAACTTAAGCAAGCAGCATTTATTCCATATGTTCTGCCATAGCAGCATCCATCCCAAGCTATAACCAATTACCTTATCTTCTGAAATCACTCTTTGCATGCGTTAAATCACCTAAACACGTTTATGTCTCAAATTATAATCTAGAACCAACTTTGTTGGAGGAGAAGTTGCAACCAGTAAATATATGACTTGTGAGTTCTTTCTTTACGACGCAACACAACTCAATTTCGAAACGCTATCTCTTTCTTTAGTGCTCAAAGGCAAGAAGCTTAGTTTACCAGCATAAGGAGCTTGCCGGATTTCGAGGCAAGCCATCCGCAGAGGGAACTGTTTGTAAATCAGTAAAAAATTCCACTTTCATAGATAGATTCAGAGGACATTGAAGTATTTAAAGCAACCACCAAAAAAGACTTATTATTTTTGTGACAGGACCATGCTATACATGGGTAATGTATAATAGATTAAATTTTACTGTATAACTGAAACTTCGTTGGCCTCTTTGGACACCAAATACTCTGGTAGACAATGAATATTTTTATCAGTGTTGCCCAAATTGATATAGCTATAATTTATGTATTTTAGATTAGTTTGCCCGTAGGACAGATTTCAATTGGTTTGATGTTGTTGATTCTATGATCCCTCTGTATAAAATATATTGAATCTATTTTCCGATGGGAAAATTCAGTTTATTGTATAATAGTTTATTAATATATAGGAAAACAAAATGGTGATAGAAAATTTGAAGCAACAACATCTATCCAACAATTTCATTGGTGTCATGTTTCATCTAGTCATCTTTATCTGGGGGTGGGAATCGGTAGCGGCCCTTTGGGGCGCACATGATATGAGTGAGTAACTGGTATATATAATTAAATAATATTTTTGGGACTAAGAGTTACACAAAACATTTCATCCAACTTTTGATTTGCAACATAATATATATCACCAATGATGACTTGATAGCAATAACAGAGAACAAAATAAACCGTGATTTCCCATCCCTGGTATGTGTATAATTCGGAGCAAGTGAAAAACCCTACATGCAACAATACTGTGTGCACATTCTCTTTCTTTTCCCTACTGTCGAGCTTCCTACGATTGCACAATCCGCAGTCGACTCGTAGCATCGTTGACAGTAGCTGCTACGCTTGCTCTTAGGGTCACCGTATCGACTTCGTAGGGTTTCAGTAGTGTAGATAGGAATAGTTCTGTCTCGTCTGATTTTAAACCTTTTTTCAATGTCACGTTTGCCACCGAAAGCCTGTTAACATTTTGCAGATTGTACGATAGGAGCAAGTCACAAGTAAATGCATATTAACAACTCTTGATCAATTTTTGTTACTTACACATGTAAAATCATAATCGTCATGATAGGCCATACGTCGAAGCTTAACATGGTATTTTTGCTTGTTAATCTGGAAGTAAATATCAATAAATATATCATGTTACATGTATACAAAAAACCTGTGCTATGAAACCGATGATGTGTTGTAGTAATAGTATTCTACACTCAGGTCACGTGTAAGTCAAAACTTCATTTTGTGCATGTCCAGAAGTATAGGAATGTGTTATCACTATGAATCCAATTACCTAACTCTTGATTGGCATTGGTGAGCAAATTATAGCACGTATGTAGTATTCCGAAGGATTTTATCCGCTAGTCACTACTATGATATACAGCTAATAAGCTTGTCAGACTGCAACACCTTAAAGTGATGAATAAGTTGTATATGTGACATAGCTATTGATAGAAATACGTCGTTCTTGCCAGGTTGCTATAAAAATTTCACCAAGTGTATTTGTTTGGAAGATGTTGCTGAAAATGAATTATAAATGCTTTGCCAATTAAAAAACCTAGTAAATAAAGTTGGATTTATTCCCCAGTTGCATTAGTGCCTTCTAATGAAGAGTATCAGCTACTTACCTAAAGGTTTTAGTAATTTGGTGAACATTGAAAGATATATCCGGTATGGATGTAGAGATGATTGGCAATGAAAGGGTCTTCAGCCTGAAATATTCAAAATTCAAAACTAACAATTTTCAGAAAGTAACAGGGAAAATTTGGCAGTGAGAGGAATATGTATTCAGTGTGATTTGTTCATTTATTCAAATAATAGCTTCACAGGTAGTGAATAGTAGAGTGTTCCCACTTTAGTTCTCCATGACTGGACTTCTGTAGGCATTGTTGAAACTTGATTAACATTAAAATAATTGGTATATACTATGGACTGGTCCAGGTAAAGAAACTAATGTGATCTCGATATATTATTTCTCTTGTTAGAACTATCTAAAATATAGCTAGTGAAGAGTGAGATTGTTTATATTATACTAAGTGAGATAGGAATCTAGTTTTGAGAATGAAGTACCAGTCTAAATATTCACTATGTTTCATTTCACAAGTTTATCTTGCATATTAACTATTCAATATTTTTTCTAGGTGTTTTCTTCATACACAGCTCTGATTCCTAACAGGCAGTTCTGAGTTTTAAGGGCGGCGTTATTAATATAGAATTTTTAGAATTGGGTGGGAGATGGGACCAGGGCATGAGGGAGTCGAGAGATGCTCTGGAGCATTGGGAATCATTGCTGTACATAATATTCCTTGATATATTCTCACATTTTATTCAGATGTTCTTGAACAATTTTCTGTCTGATTTTTTCCTGGTTAGCAGTGTCCACTGTAGGCAACACCATTTCAGACTTATTCTTTTGTGCAGGCTGAAAATCAGTGCAGTTTTAAAAAGTTACTGTAACATTAAGAAAGTCTACCTAACAATTACCTCGTTATTTTTGTTGTGTTTCGGCACCGTTCTTTCTTGTATAACCAAACTGCTCTTGAAATAACTAGCGACCTTATTCAAGAATTCTTTTTCATTTCCTTGTGGTTCACATTGTCGTGGTGGCGACACTCTTCCTGTGAATGTTTAGGTTCGTATCACCCACAGCAGATTTACTTTTTAGTATAGTTAGGTTTAATATAGATACCAGTATCTGGAGTTGAGGCAAACCGTGATTGTATATGATTGTCTTGCCAATTGCTATTTGAACTCTGTGATTTTGTCTGTTGAGTAAAAAATATTACAACAATTGTAATGATATATCAAGTACAGTAATGGTTCACAGCAACAGTTCTTACTAAGGCTTTTTGTCATTTATACCTCATCAATGCATTCTTTGGGCAATATTTGAAGATATTGCAGAGTTGCCTTTGTGATCCAGTCGTTCAAAATTGAGAGGGCTTCAAGATACCTCGATTGTGGTGATCTAGTGACAGATTTACTGGCTTGACTTCTAGATTTACGAATACTGGATTTTTCAATAATCTCTTTTGTCAATTCTTCCTTTGTAATGTTGTCTGAAAGTGAAAAGGAGGTAGACAAATAAACCATGTGCATATATGTAGCATGTAAACTCGATCATGGCTATGCTGTTAATGTAGAGCGCTACAATTGACATGGTAAACTAATTTCTGTCATCGGCAAAGAATTGCAATCCTTTTCTTAATTTTCAGTAGCATTCACCCAGGGGCACTTTTTTGAATAAATTTGTTGGTGGAATCTTTAGAATTGTTTCCCTAGCTCTCTTTAGCACTTATAACATCAATGAATGTTATGATGAAAGTTATTGAGGTGGTTTTAGGAGTTTCTGCCAGTAAAGTACTCTTCACTATTTAATACAGTCCTTGAATTTTAATATGTGTATTCAAAATATCTGAAGAGTTTTATATATATATATATAATACCTAGTTCGCCAGATTCGTCTTCATCGGTATGGCTTTCAACATCATCCAGAGAAACAACATGCCTCAGAGTTACTTCTTCGCCAGGAAGTCGCTCAGATTTGGAAATACATTCTGGTAATTTTATATCTGCCATCCTTTTCATGCAATCATAATACTGTTATAAATGTCTTTCATGGAAAATACTTTTAACCCAACATGGAACCATACTTACTTTTCAATATCCCGCAGCCATATTGGTGAAGATGGAATTTGGTTAGATATTTGGCTGGAGATAGAAAAGCAGGAATCGCTACAGAACTTTTTCCTTTCTGTAATATCATACACTTTGTTGCGGCTGATTTTAAATTGCTGTGATGGCATCTGTGAAATACATACTTTATATAGCAACCATCTAAGTTAGGTTAAGACTCTTCATTAAGTGAGACATGTGACTCTCAACAGCAGTCATAATTGCTTTACAGCCTATCTCATAAAGCCTAATTTGTGAGATCAATTAATCATTATACAATTCAACAATTATTACTTTGGAAAGATTTTTGTTACACAAGCAGTATCCACAATTTCCAGAAATCGAACGTTCTTCAGTGATATCTGCATAGTGGTCTGGTGTAATTTTCTTCAGCTGAAAACCAATACTGAAATTTAGCAAACGTCTATATATATATATATAACTTATTATCTCTAGGATTCAAGAGCTCTCACTGACTGAATGTAAAAACAGTTGTTCTGAAATGTTGTTTTGCAACAGATTCTCTACAATGATGTGAGCATCTTTTTCCGCCTTCTTTCTCGTTTCAAATTCTTTCTGAACATCCAGTTTTCTATCACAGAAGAGTGCTACTCAGTTAGTACAGGTAAGATCGAATTTAATAGTCAATAACATAAAATGTCGTACAAAAATCTGACTGACAATTGTAGGATTGAAGCTAATAAACATTTACCTCGTGAACAATTTATTTTTGTCGTCCATATTATTTTTTTCCATCTCAAATGTCAAATGTTGCAAAGATCAAGATTGTAATCAACAGGAATTCTTCTTGGAGTTTTATATTCACGTAACAAAAACAAACAAACACATGTTTAGAAATGAGCGACCTCTGACCTGGAGATCTTTAACTAGGTCAAAGTTCAGATTTATTTCGGTTTGAAACATCGCATTTAATAAATTTCATGCACATCCGAATTTTAGGGACGCCCAAGGAATGATTGTGTTTTTTATATATCTCGGCCGACTTTCACTTGTATAACTTAAATGTAGCTAGCTTGAATCATTTATAAAAATGGGGTAAAAAAATACTGGTCCAGCTACAGACTGTGTATTTTAAATTTCATTTTTCTGTCGACTAAAGAAACGTGAGAAGACCACGAGTAAAGTATTGCTGTCTCTTGAGTGGCAATGATCACTGTGACATCTATGCTGACTTGTTTAAAGTGAATTATATTTTTAAAATTGTACATGTATTGCCCTCATTTTAAGGCTAGGTAAATACCCTATATATATATATGCATTACTACCTTCTATGTTTCGGCGCATCTTTTTTGATGAGTTCTGTGGTGCCGTGTATTTTACACGACCCTCACTTCGTACTTCGACTTTAAATTTCTAGAGAAATTCTATTTGGAGTTCACTTACAATGAAAATGTGTACAAGCTTTGACTGTATTCAGGCCATTTGATTGTGTTATTTTTACCTTAAATTATGTGTATTTTCTGTTTAAGATCATTAGCATGGGTTCGGATTATGGTCTGGAAACGGATTGATCTGGTGATCATTAGCCTGTATGACTAATATCCATATTGACATCCTGTGACACAGACAGTAAACTTGTGGCACAGGACTAGCACTTTGTCATAAATAAGCTCAGTTAACCTGAGATAGGTTTATGCCTATGCTTCGGTATATAAATTATTTTGCTGTTTTTTCCTAAGCTTTGGATCTGTCTGTCTGACTGACTATATTTGTTTCAACCTGTACTCATACAAACACAACTAATTTATTCTTATGTATTTTCCTAAGTGCAACAGTATTCTTTAACAAACCCTAACTTGTGATATAAGAAACGAAATCAATAATTAAGTACTAACAAATCAACAATATATATGATTAATAAGCACAAAAAAGGAATGAAACTTCAAATAATACTTCAAAAGATATTTGATACTGATTTTTATATCCAACATTTCAAGATTGTATGAATTGACTTGAAAAAGTTGTATTCAAAAGATAATATGACTATTATTTTTGGTTATTTATAAACTAAATAAAGTTTGTACTCTTTATTCAGGTTTACATTATGGCATTTTACAAGAACATATCATTAAATGACCGTGTATTTTCGCAGTATGTGACAAAATTAATTAAACACCATGTTTAGTACTACAGTTTAATTTTAATTTTCAAATGTTAACACATTCATAACACAACATATTCCACTGGTGAGACAGTAAAAAGAAGAGGGAATTTTTGGATATTATGAAAGCTTATGGATGCACAATACAAAATGTAGACTCCACGAAGTTTCATTAGATATTCTTTTGTAACACGTTTTCTCAATGGCTATGTTTCCCGCAGACCCACTTCAGGTCTTTGTACTGTGAGAGTAATGTCACTTTT
>QXVX01008681.1:0-77991 GCA_013436065.1 Halocynthia aurantium | reverse complement strand
GCCGGCCGGACGCGATTACGCAATACGCTTATCGATTCGACAGTTTAGTTCCGCTTGGATTGCTTGTCACTTCCAAGAGCTTGATTTAGTTTTAATGACGTCAACCATTCTCACTGCTTCCTTGTGATGTCAACCATTCTCACTGCTTCATTGTGACGTCAACCATTCTCACTGCTTCCTTGTGACGTCAACCATTCTGACTGCCCACCTTGTGGTGACTGTGACGTCAACCATTCTCATTTGCCACATGTTGGTGACTTTATGGCGTAAGTAAGATAATAGGCCTACCATGAAATTTCAAACAAAATCCAAATAGTCTTTTCCTCGCAGCAGTGACGCCTGTCTACCTGCGTGAGGGTTTATTCTTTAATAAACCCACTACAAAGGGTGGCACCTTGACGCGGTGTAGTGGCTTGCCACCAAGACCACCCGACAGGGAATTTTTTNAAACCCACTACAAAGGGTGGCACCTTGACGCGGTGTAGTGGCTTGCCACCAAGACCACCCGACAGGGAATTTTTTGTTTTGCTTTTAGTGTCGATTGATAAGCTATATGAACCAATGCATCCGCTCCGTCATGCCGTGTATTGAATGTTTGGGACGTCACAGGGTGAGACGACCGTCATTTTTTCTATTTTCTACTTTCCATAATAGAACAAACGCTTCTGAAATTCCAATCTTCAAGAGCTTTGGGTCGTAACGAACAAGTTTTTAATAATAACAACCTGCTTTTTTCATGCAGATAGATAGCGCTGAATTGCTGATGAGGAAACTCTGCGCGATGGTTAGAACTTGCCATAAAGGAGTTTTGAAGCCCCCTTTGAATATAATGAAAAATATCCTTTCCATCGAATAGATTTGTACCTATGAATGATATAATCATCTAGTGTAAAATTTACATTTTTTCATGGCCAATATGATGTAATCTCGCAGCAGTATGTAATGAATTGTTGAAAATTTGATTTGTACTATAATACTCGACTCCACCATTACTTCCTGCACTGTGTTATCGAAATGCCAAATGCCAATTTCAATTACCCTTATTGGCTGTCTATATATCATTTTTATGAAGGAATAAAAATAAGCCTACTTCCAGTATGTATGCCTGACTATGATTCCTATAAAGGAAAGCAACATTTATTATACTCAAATGAATAATTACAACGATACGCCTCTGAATTTACGCACCACAGGCGTTAGTTTATAATTTGTAAGCTTAGCTGAAACATATTTAGTAACCGCACTACGTGTACGTTTACCCTACACGTGTGGCACCCCTGCTACGAGATAAACACGCCTATACATTACTATGTAAATACAACAGGTACTAATGCAGAAATGGTGATGGAAAGTCATCCTACTATGCTCTTACGCCCACTTACGGAATACGGATAATAATTTGCTGATATGTGACGTACGAGTAAGTGATACCGTACGTGAGAAACGATACGTGCATAAACAACTTTCGTCACTGCTTAGATAAACCTCTATTAATATGGGACCTGGAACCAAGGACGCCAGATAATCGATGTACAATTCACTCTGAAAATAAAAGATATGTGTCAGCCCTCTGTAATCGTTCGTCTTTGAACCAAAGCTCTATTTCCTTTCGCTGTAGCGATAATAAGTAAATTTTAGTAGAGTTACGCGCGAAGGAAGCTGTAGTGAAGATTTTTTCGCTTTCTTTCAAGTCTTTATTGTTTATTCGATTTTTAATGAGATCATCGTCATTTATAACTGCTAAAAGATAACCTGATTTTCTTCAATACAACTTAAATTCACAATGTCAGAAGATGAAAAGCCTAAAAAGGAGGAATTACAGGTGGGTTGTCACATTTCCACGATTGTTTTTGCAATGATGCAGTATTTATTGTTTTCACCGTTTTTATGAGTTTTATTGCTGAATGAATTTATGATTCCATTGCAAATGGTGCAGTACAGTGTCAAATGCAATTGCATGATGCCAATATTTGAACTACTTTATATAATTGATAATGTCAAAGTTCATAAGAGGAAGTAGTATTTTGATGGGTAATGTTTTGTTTTGCTTGGTTCAATCGTATTTAACTTTCGTTGCCTAACAGTGATCCTTCATTCAGTTCCCCTTCTGGGTTAGTGTCAGAACCCTTAGGGTCAATATGACGGAGAAGAAAACGGTATTCTTGCTTCTCGCATAGAATAATTTTTTTGGACTTATTTTTTATTAACCACGAATTGAACACAACAATCATGAACTGCTCCTCTCCCGTAATTCTGCCATAGACCATAGTGGCGGGGATTCGATAGTACGAATACTTAGACAGAGAATTCTCGATACTCGAATCTTTCAACCCATAATATATTGCATTGAATCGGAGTAGTGGCAAACTATGAAAAAAGTTTTCCAATGACCCATCCAAAGTCGTATTTTATACAGGAAAACAGCAGCACTGAAACCAAGGAGACTTTAAAAGTGGAAATCCCCGCTGATGATGAGCAGAAGAATCCAGGAGAAAATGGAGATTCATCTGTGATCCTGGATGACTCGATCATAAAATCGGATGAGGGAAACGTTGGCGATAATGAAGGAGAGGAAGGAGATGATGACAGTGAGGGTGAAGAGTTACCACGTAACTAACTTACTTTCATAATGAATAGGGCTGTTGAGTCCGAACAATTTTGGGTTACTCGAGTCTGACAAGGCGATCGACTCCTACTTCAGATTAATTTTATTACTAGAATTGTGGTACAATTTTCCACAACTCTCGTATATTCCTCTGTCAAATTGTTACATGACTACAGCCATCATTGCACTTAGATAAAAATCGAATATTGTTTAATTAAGCTGGTCTCCTGGAACGTCCGGTTGAGATTTTAAAAGAAAAACGGCTACGAAAAAAAATCAGTCGCTTCAATTATGACGACGCACAGGGATCAACGCTGGACAAGAAGAAAGCTGGATTTGTTATACCAAATGGGTGAGAGAATGTTGGATGTTGCAGACATTGTTCTGTGTCCACTATTGACAATGTATTCCTAAACATATTTAAACTAATCGAAGGATATTTTTTGCTCTTGGGATCACAGAAAAGGAATCAAACTAGGTGAGCATCCGAGAGTTGAATTTCAGCTGCAGAGAAACAAGGCAGAAGACTTGAGAATAATTCACAAATTTTTCTTTGGCACTTTCGCTGACGTGAGTCAAATGGTTATTAGATGTTACTATTGCCCATTTGCCCATTTGCCCATATACTATACTACTACGGTACATACTATATTACTATTCTCTATATATTTTGCTGATTTTTAGGGAAGTGTGAAAACTGTGAAGAGGAATATCAGAAAATTCTGTGGATTTGAATTTGTAAAAGACTCACCGGAATTCGAGAAGAAGGAAGAGTATATCGGAAAGTAAGTATGAACATTATGCTCTTGGGTGATTTCAGTATTTAGGTCATATTGGTCGGTATATGTCCAAACACTATTGTATGTGTTGTATGTGAATCTAGATTTACTGTTGATAACCTAAAATGGGCAATGGAAGTATGTGACATTGATAACCGAAAAGGAAATAAAGACATGCTCATTGAAGTCTTCATGGAATGGTGTTTATCCCCCCAACCACAGGACAAGGTTAGTTTTTCACTAGCAATTATTTGAGGATAATAATAAGGTGTGTTGTAACAGTTTATTTATGGTGGTTGAATTATTAAGTAGAGAGAGATTCAAATATTTTTCCTTTCTAGCCTCTGCCTGTAAAACGAAAGAAAGATGCAGCGAATAAACGAAAAGTAAAGCTTCAAAAGGGGGAAATCTCTGACGTCCTTTCGACAGACGATGAGGTAAGGTCACGACAACAAAATATTAAGAATGAAATGAGATTTTCATACATGGTGGAACCCTTGAAAATGATTATAAATCCCAATCTTTTTGTTCCCGTGAATTTCCTGGGCAAATTTCATGATTGTATCTCTGTACCTTTTGATGATTGCATTCTAACTTGCAGACACAACCAAAACCAGCAAAAAGAGATAAGAAACAGACTAAAAAGGAAAATAAGAAGGGTTCTCCGAAAAAGAAACAAAGTGCAAGTAAAAAGGCGAAAATCAAAATAAGTATGATGATTATATTTAATAATAACTGATTTTCTTGTCTGTATAAAGTGATTCACTGCCCGTCAAAGTCTCTGGAAACAAAACAAATATCTGAGATTTTAAAACATTAATCAAACAGTTTGAATGTCTCCATTTTGGTAGTAAGCTTGAAGCTTGTGTTTGATATAGTGGTAGTAGCATTTATTCCGTTATTACAATAGTATTAAAATTGCAAACGTGGATATCTGTAGCATTACTCTCACTATTTTACTTGACAGCTTCCCCGAAGAGTAAATCGGTTATAGACACAAGTAGTTCAAATGCTGACGATTCAGATGATGAGCCTCTACAGAAGAAAAAAACTTCACCTACTGTAATATAGGAATCATCGTTATTTTTTGTGTTTCGATAATTTCAAATAATATTGTGAAATTACTAACATGAACTCTATATATACTTACTCCAACTATGAATATTCACAGGAAAATGACATTCGTAAGTTTGTTGAGAAACTCCTAAAGGGAGCAGACCTGGAGGTCGTCACAATGAAATCCGTTTTCCAGCAGGTGTACGAAAAGTACCCGGAATTCGATCTCACGGATAAGAAAGCATTTATAAAAGAAACGGTGAAAAAGGTACGTGTTGGCAATACAACTGTTAATTTTTTGCTTGTTTTCAATGCTATTTTATCATCAATAATACTGTTCGTTTCTGGTAGATTATCTCCTGAGTTTTTTCACTCGCATCGTCTTAGTTCTCAACAAATAGACTGTGTGTATGTTCATGCATCAACCGCTCTAAGAGCTCTGTTTGGAAAAGGTGTAACGGTTGCAAGCATCTCTTATCGTTGAAGTGGAAACCGATTATGATTACATTTTTTACATCAATTTTTTATGTCAGCCCTTTTATCATTGTTATATTGTTCTAAACTTTTAGTATTTTAGCACACAGATGTCAATAATGTTGTCCTATTGGATCTCCTTCCGATGATTCCCCCTGTACATAATCCCGTAGCATTTTATAACTCAGACAGCAAAGGTTTAAACTTTGTTCACGTTCCTTCCCATTCTGAGCTATATTCAGATGAGATACTATGAATATTGCACAAAACTGTTAGAAAGCAGCCCCTAGCAAATGATAACCATACTGTATGAATGGTCATTCGTTTGATGACAGGCAACTTGCTACAAACGAGGCCCATCCTGTAACCGTGCAGCAAAACAATGCTGTCATATTCAAGCTGAAATTGAAAAAGATCTAAAATGTTTTGTTCATGTTGTATCCTGTAAATATAGGAATGGAAGAATCCGTTGTATATTTTGGTAAGCTCGTGTTTGCTTGTACTGAAAATAAGCTGGGCAATTTTTATAAAATATTTGAACTTCCTGCCATTTCCGATTTATGCTCAGTATGTTGCATAATATGAACAAGTTATAATTAATAATAATATTTGAATATCTTTTGTGTGTGTGGATGAATGTTTGCTATAAAGGATGACCAAAGAGAAGAATCAACCCTCCAATTATAGACGTGTTTGTACCTTTTGAGTAATTAGGAACTTTGAATTGCCTAATGGAGATTGTTTATTGTATATTTACCGCTCTAAACCCCCCAGGGGGCTAGATCATCATTTCAAGCAAACCCAGTCGTTATGAGTGATAGACTTGCCGATTATATTTACATCCGCCAACGGTATCGAACTTCTTATGCAGACTGGACAATGACTCGAGTGAATTCAATAGCAATTGTGCAATGTATCTATACTTCTTGTCCATATATGATAGCTCACAATATTCAACGCAGTGTATTTGAAAAAGGAAGAATAAATACAACACTAAATGAAAATTCAGATGACTAATACATTACACGTGTAATGTCAACGCGCTTCGATTCTAACGGGAAAATCTACGACTGTTTCAAAAGTGATTAAACGAAGTGTTTCCTTTCCTATTCTTCTATTCAGATATACTAAAAGCATCGTCATCTGATTCTACAGTAAAGAACGGATCCAAGCTGCAATGTCTGTTCAATGTAGTAGTTACCCAGCTTGGGCGAACTGATCAACTGAACTATGCCGTATTTATAATATCTTGAATGAAGTCGAATCGCACAAACAGCTTTATTTTTCGTAGAGTAATAATCCAGGCTATAGCAACTAGGGTATATATTAATAACATGATATTATATCCGATAATTACGCTATGTTCAAGTACAGCTATATACTATACCTGCTCCAGTTTCCACGCGCTAGATTCGAACGTTGGTTTGTACTGTGATCAAGCGGTTGTAATTACGGTAGAAGCGTCGACGACGTGGGAGCCGTATAATAAAACCGTTTTGCCGTTAGTACCTGGCAAATTCCTCCCGTTCCTACTATTTCCCGTTTAGGAAGACGAATTGCATGTTTTGGGACTATTAGAGGATACATAGAATACATCCGTAACTGTAATATCATACCTGTATAACAGGAGTTTATTCAGTTATTTGCATAATTATATTGCATGACATTGAGCGCAATTGAACCTGAAAATGACATACTTTGCATTCAATTTTCAGGTTATTTTAGGCTCCTTAGTTATAGAATTATCGGAAGAATTGATGCAGTCTTGACGAGAAAGAACCGTATACAACATGTATAGCAAGATATCATCGGTGTTGGGAAGTGCAATGGTCACAAGATATGTGAATGTTAATGTGGCAAAATGGATATCCGTCATTCTCATAAGTCTAATTTTCATCTTTAATGTTTTGAATTACATGGATTCTGGTGAGTAGCATTCGAGTAAAAAGAGATTAAAAGACATTAGCATGGCTTACTCAGAGTTCCCGGTACTAGTTTTTCATTTTTAGGTCGCGATCCTTGCCGGGGTATTTTAAAAGCTGGCACTCTAATGGACAAGGAAGAAGCTATTTGGCAACCTCATGGATGCATGTTGCATGGTTATAGAACAAGGTAAGATGACAATTTTGACCTCGATCACCCATTTATATACAGTGGACCTTTCACATTGCAGGGGTAGCAGGTACAAGGCCACCTGCGACCTTGAACAGCAGCCTAAGCTAGGCGGTGTAATGGCCTAGTATTCATCTAGATCCCGATGCTATGCTACGTTATTATATATATAAATTTGCATTCATGACTTACTAAACTTTTTGTGTGTCTTCTGCTGGCCTTCACACGTGATCTGTGGCTTCCGCAAATCTCTCTAGAAATTTTCATTTTATTTCCCAATTCAATTCTCGTGATGGGGAAAGTCGCAATGCGGAACACTCAACCGTGTATTTATTATTCTTTTAATTCATACACCTTCTTCTTTCCCTTATACTGTTACTAAATTTTCATTCCAGCGAGGCACAATTATGTATCAAGAACAAAAAAATAGCATTCGTGGGAGACTCGCGTCACAGAGAATTGATGTTCAGCTTCGTTCGTTTGCTTTCTCCTACTTATACTCTTCCAACCGAAAAAGTAGTAAGTATTGCCATGGCATGATAAAATGTAAAAATACAAGGAACTCTTTCCTGCAAAATTCTCACCTAATGAATGTGTGGATAGTAATTTGAGAGAGAGTGATTTGCCTGATCTCTTGGGATAACAAGCTTGTAGTGTATATGCATGAATTTGCTAATACTTATTATATATATATTTACAGCATTCTGATATACACATTAACAATGAAGATCACAAGATTTCTCTGGTATGTACTGTTATCAACACTAATTCTTTTTTATTATCTTTCCTAGGATGTGTTGGTTTGATATTTAGATGCAAGGATGTGTTATCTACTTTTAATGTATCAACTTATTACGGATATTTATTTTATGCCATCTTTTTTGCAGGACTTTTATTGGGCACCAGAGCTCAATGATACCTTGAGAAAAATTTATCAGAAGTGGCTGGATGTGAGTCTTTATTGTAGAATACATTTAGGTTCCCTTTTTGAACTTTCCCAATAAATTTCTATTACTTCAGATCATGAGATAATATTGGCCTTACAATTCCATAATGCTACTCACATTCGAATCAAATTACTTTTAGAATGAAGCTGAGAGCCCTTCAATCGTATTTCAAGGAGCAGGCGTTGTGAGTAAAATAGGTTATTTGTATATTGTATTGCGGTAATTGCAGATAAACCCTATGGGAAATACACTAGAATTCAACTGACATTGACCCATGTTACAATAAATTACAATTCAGCATTGATTTTGGGTTAGAACAAAAATCCATCACAGTTCTTAGGTGCTATCTTTTCCACAACCTTTGCATTGCAGCGAAAGTATATTCGTTTTCATAAACTACCAGTGTATTACAACATGTGTAATAGGCAACTTCAATTGAGTTTTAATTTTGAATGATAAATGCATTATCCCATGCATACTGGGCACACCCATCTTTTGATCCAGTTGCATTGATCTTGTTTGCATTTGGTTCATGGGTAGCAAAATTATCTTTATTTCCCTTTATAACATATATCAGAATGAATTGATGAGTTGCTATATATTATTTTTGTAGCACACATTGAAGATACACAATGGCAGTGATGATGCTGTGATGAGTTATGCAAAAAACTTCACTTCTTTTCTACCTATGCTAGAACAGTTGACGAAGAAAAGACAGACAAAAATCTTCTGGATATATCAAGGTACCCTTGAAATAGATTGGTTGATGCACTTAACTATTTTAATAAATTCATCTATGAATACTCTGTAACCTGCTATTAAACAAATTTTCAGAATCCGTTAAGGAAAGCTTGCTGAGCGCAAGCAGAAAGATGATAACGAATGAAAAATTGGAACTTTACAATGACGCCATTCGAGATATTGTATCCAGTGATTCGTCAAAGATTGGAATCACTTATATAGATGTTTTTAGAGAGTAAATATTTTATTCTATAAAATTTTAAGTGCATATTAAACATTGCTCATCCCATAATAGATGAACAAAATTACGGTAGAATATCTAGGTTCTAGAACATAGATAAAATTATTAATTACTTGAGCTTAAACTCGGAATTTGCCTTCAGGCTATCGTCAAAAGTGATAGATCTTTCAAAAGATGGTTTGCATATTCCAGAGAAAGCTTTGCATACTGTGAGTTCAAATTTCTACAAGTGCCTTATCAAAGTGTTATTTACTACAAATTTTACCAATTATTACCTTTGATCATTATAATCTGTCTGATTTGTGTGAGAATTGAAACCAGGTTGGTCTCTTTTCTAGTGCACAAATTTATTGCTGAACTATTTCTGTAATGGCAAGATGAAACCGATTGACGGAACGTGTTGTCAGCCCGCACCACCCGTGACATCAGTGCAAGTGCTTGTAATGATTGTTTTATTTCTATGGTATGTCCTATTTAGATTAAGTTTACTGTATGAACAGAATATTGTGTATTGGGGAATAGCTCTAGAGTTCATTTTGTGACTCTGTGATTTTCAATTCTATTCAGTAGTGTTTATTCCTACAACTCTCTATATATGAACTTAAATAATTACTTGAGCTAGTATCATGTTTTAGCACATAAAACGTGCTAAATGATGCGAAATCACAGCTACTGTATTGAAAAATAGATAATGATTTCAACCTGTAATAGGTTTTCAATAAAATATTTACATATCTTTGTGTAAGTCTAACTTCTGTCATTATATTCAGCATACTGTCTGCTGGTGCTCTCAAGATAACTTCCCATTTGCAAAGTCGCTCAAAGCTGGAGGATGTCGAGTCTGGAGAATCAGAGGAGAACTTGATCGGGAACAATGTATCAGCTAGTTCTGATGAAAAGAAACCTGTAGTTGATGAGAAGAAATCGCAGATTGACACTTTGTTGGAATTGTTCCTCCCTCTGGCTAGATACTCCGTAATACTCTTCTATTTTTATTTCTGTGACAGGTAAGTAAGTATTTTGTAGGATAAAGATAGTAATATCATCATCTTAACCGAAGCTAAGCCTCTACATGTTGTGTCATTCTACTTTCAATACGACTCAAATATTTTTTATTTCGAAATTTGCAAAAACCTTCATTATCCATTTCTCCAGACCAATGTTTCACAGGGGTAGTCAAGATTTAACTGGCCTAGCACCACCATCAGACCATTGTAATAGTTTTGATGGAGTCAACATTGATCAAATTTTTCAGAACAAATATATTCATGAAGGCCAACAAACATTTCACAAATGCAAGGTTCTTCATACCTCTCCTCTACGTTTCTTTCCTCGGACTTTTCGGGATTATCCAGACATCACAGACCGCCCTGCTTAACCGTGATCAGACTGACGAATGGAAGGGCTGGATGCAGTTGATCATTTTAATTTATCATATGTCGGGAGCATCTGTGGTGTGTTCTCAGTAACTATATTTCTATATTTAGCATAAGCTTTAAACTAATTAAGTTTATTTTTTCCAGAACGTTCCAATCTACTTACACATTCGCATTTTGGTGGCTATGTACTTGTTTATGACTGGCTACGGTCATTTTTCCTATTTCTGGCATAAAGGAGACTACAGCTTGTACAGAGTTTTCAATGTATGTTTCTTCATAATAATCATTCTCATTGCAATTTGGATAGTCTCACCGTTTAGTTCGAATACAGTCAAGCTTTTCCTGATATTAAAATCATCCTTTCAATTCCAATTTTTGTGTTTTTTCAGGTCATGTTTCGAATCAACTTTCTCACCGTGTCTCTATGCTTGATAATGGATCGACCTTATCAATTTTATTACTTTGTACCACTGTGCAGTTTCTGGTTTTTAGTTCTTTACCTCTGTATGTCAATGTGGCCCAGAGCAAATGTAAAGATGCTCCAGGCTGACAATAATTCTTCTGGTAAATATCCCACATTGTTGAACACAATATATGACTGTATTTTGGGGATAGGGTTTGTACTATATTGTTAATTAGGTAATAAATAGTGCTGGCAAAACACTTGCACTCATGAAGTTGAATATATTGTTTAATAAAGTAATTTTGAATTGTATTAATGATCCTTCGAACCCAAAACAAAAGAACTTCTATATTGTGTTTGCGCATACCAGCCCCAAAGTAAAATACGAATTGTATTTTTGTGACTTAATATTGGTCGCACCAAACCCACGTTTGTGTGTTCCAGTAGCCTCGGTGCAGATGACACATAATTAACTGTTACCTTTGTTTCATTTTTCCCAGAAACAACTCACAATGGTACAGAAAAAAGATATCCTTTTTCGCATTTGAATCTCACTTCTCCGTATGCATTGATGACTCTGAAACTCATTCTCCTGTTCAGTGCAATAAATCTTCTGTTCATGTCTGAGGTAATTTTTAAGGTTTTATATGTTCCAGATTAACCAAAAAGTATATTCATAATTCCTTACATGATCACTCTACAGTTTTTAACCTGTTTATTGTAAAAAATATTTTCAACAATTGCAGAGTTACTTTGAAGCCATCTTTTCTTGGTGGCCTGCAGTCAGGATGTTTGAATTTCCTGCCGGTTCTGTGAGGGAGTGGTGGTTCCGGTGTCAGCTCGATCGCTTCGCGATGTTATTCGGGGCCATTTTCTGTTTTCTCTATATCATTTTGAAAAAGTAAGATATTTTAACTTACCTTGATTTCTTTTTTCATCCATATACACACACATTTTTATCAAAACTTCACTTCCAGGTTATCAATTTTGGATGATTCAAAACAAGGATGTCTGATTTCCATGAAAAGTTCTTTCATATCAATGTCGATATCCATTGGAATTATAATTGTAAGTGGTGATTTTATATTAACATAGTTGAACAGTTCTGATTAGGAATTTTATAGGTTGAAATATATAGAGTATTATTTTGAATCGTGTGTCTGTTTTCAGACATTTGTTGTATGGGCGGCACAGTGCACTGACAAAGTTCTTTGTAACAGGATTCATTCCTATGCCTCCATATTTCCAGTAAGTTTAATTTCATCTTTTGGTTGCATTTTCTATCCATAAGAATTCCGTTGAACACTTGCCATTGTATCCAGATTGCCGCTTTCGTAATTATTCGGAACGTTCCCGGGTATCTTCGGAGTGGATACAGTGCATTCTTTGCTTGGTTTGGAAAAATATCTCTCGAGGTAACTTATATTATTACAATAATTACTCTAGATGCATTAAAGTCAAAGTTTTTCTCACCTATCAACTATATTATATTCATTGTTGGGAAAACAAATTATTCAATGTGTAGAATACTGTGACGTGTCATAAAAGGAAACACGTTATAAAAATTGTTTTAAATCTACAATGCATGTTTGAATAAGATGAAGAAAAATATGTAAACAATTATGATTTCTGACTCGACTTATATTTACGTCTGATTTATGTCTTCTACTCGAGATTGACTTGGTAAGTCTTCAGTATTTTTAGTAGTTACAGAATGAATAGTTCTATTACCATATTCTGTTCCTTTTATTAATGAATAACCTTTTAGAAAATCTTAGCTACCCTGGTATGCTATCATTCTGTATGTTCTGTTTTCAGCTCTTTATTGGTCAGTATCACATATGGTTGGCAGCTGATACCAAAGGTATGCTGGTGCTCGTGTCTCCCGAATGGCCAACCTTAAATCTGGTGGTAACAACGTTCATTTTCGTTTGCGTGGCGCACGAGATCAACTGTGTAACGGGAGTGATCGCTAAGTATCTCGTCGGCAGTCCGCAAGATGCGCGAATTATAGTACTGCAAAAAGTTGCGGTTTGCATTTCAGCCATTTGTTTGATATCACTGCTGCAACAAACCTTTGATTGAGCTATTGTTGGGAATGATACATTTGCAGACATATAAATTAATTCCTTCTGGGCAGAATAGTCATTGAAGACATTTGGTGTGAATTCTGCCATGCTGAACCATGAAGATCAAAGATTGAATTCCCATATACCTGGCTGTATAGAGCCTTTGTCACTTGAGATATCATTAAAACATAGTCATTATACGTTAAATTTATATTGAAAGGTAAAATTATATTATTCTTTACGCATCAATAGCACTGCAACACTATAATTTTCAGTCCTTCTATGCTCATGCCAATGTTTAATTATCTTTTATAATATCAAAGAGTTTAGATTTGGATTGCAAGTTTCCTGTATATATTGCTAAACAATCGATAAGCTGAGCTTGTCCATCTTTTATACACAATGAATATTTGTTGGGACACATAATGGTGTATTTTTTTTTTGTTTATGTTTTGAATCAGTTCAATGGAGAAACAATCACCCCTTGGTCTCCTCGACTGCATTGAGAATAGTGTATCTCTCTGGGAGAGCAAGAAATTACTAGCCTTTTTTATTATTCAATATACTGTCTCTCTAGAATGGTGGCTATCTTTTTTAATAAAAACTATTTTATCTCTCATCACAGTTGGAATGCGTAAATGCTATTTTTTTTATCAATATATATATATCGATGTATATTTATTTTGTTCTTATCAAACAGTAAAAACACACTGAACCGGAGAATGGTTTGGCTTGTTTCGCTCTTCGTTTTTTGTATTTCCGAGTTTGATTTTTTTTGACCTTGCTGTTCAATAACCAACATTAGCATCGCAAGAATTCCATCCGAAGTAAAAACTCAGACATAAAGTCCTGTAAATTTCTTATCTGGGAACTTTTGTATTGAAATCTGTATTAGGTAAATCGCTACTATTCCAATTTGTAATGGATAGAAACGATTACCAAACATTCTAAAATATCTCCGTGAAGTAAACCAAACATTATAACTCTACTGTGCCACAATTCGCCACTTTATTTCTTATTATTTGGTACTTACCATCTCTTTTACAAGCGTTTAGCAGATATAAGTGATATTCCATATCATGACTATAACGCTATTAACAAGAAACTTTATTAAATAAGATACCTGTACCTGTCATAGAAACATAAAAGCTTGCTTTACTAAATGCTTATATTTTTGATTGCAGTTACCTATCTGGGTTCATTATACACTTGAATCTGGGAAGTAGAAAAGTGTAAATAAACAAGAAAAGATAAGATACAGTACACTAACTAAGCATGCGCAGTAAGCTACTTTTTCACTGTAATCTTTCAAAAAACAATGGTCATACCCATATTTGTAATAATACACATTTAAAACAGTCTCACGGTGCACTATTGCATCACCAAACTCTTTGGGAAGCGGTGCTTCCATCCATCATTTCTAGGTTGTAAAGCTAGATGTCTAGGAAGTTCTTTTTATGTTTTGTATGATTACCCCTGTATTTCTCTTTCGCAACTACTTGCACATAACCTATATTATTCTATGCATCTAACAAGAATTTGTCTTCTGCTGTCGACATTGAAATTTATTTTTTCTTGTATCGAAATTCAACAATATAAAACATATATCTGAATGCTGAATGCTGAATGCCTTACATATCAAAATAAAAAAAGTCTTTAGATTCCTTCTGATCAGTTTGTTGGTTAGATGGCAGAACTTGTTCTGAAAGGGCCTGGCCGTCCCTACCTCCATCAGGCCTAGTTTAGATAATATAGTTTATCAGTTATATGCCTATGTCCGTTTCAGAAGTGAATTTTATATCTTTCACATGCATATTAGAAATAATTCTTCATGAGTCGCCATATGCCACATATTGATGACAGTTAACATTTTAAATTTTATTTTTAGATGTAATTTTTTCAAATTGTAGTGAATAAGGGAAATGAATGAAGGCAAACTATACAACCAGAACCCTGTTGAACAAACCAGTGTCATTGAATGTATCGAACGTCTTTGTGCCCTTCAGCTTAAGACCCAGAAGTCAAGCGATGATTTTGACTATGTCAAACAGAGGATCTTGAAAAGGAAGAACCTGAATTTCTTGAAGAAAGTTGCCTTTTCTGCATTAATTCACAGGTAATGGGTAATGTTTCTATTTTCATCATGAATTTTGTGTTGAAAAGATTTACCTGTTCTTGTTAGTCACCAAGCAAGTTTACTAGAAAACTCTCCCAGATCTTTGTTAAAGTCTGGTTGGGATGAGACTGCTGTAACATCTGCAGTAGCATATCAAATACGAACACAATTCAGGAGGTACCATGATGCTGACAAACTAGAAAATCTGGCCGAAGAGTGTTTGCAAGGTAGGCTGTTAGGAATTATTGTATTCTACCTGATATAATACACATGGTGTCCATAAAGTCTCTACGATTTGAAGAAAAATAAGTGGAAAGGAAATTGTGATGTGATGCACAATGTGCTTCTGTCATATTTATGGTATTTTTCTCATTAATTTTAAGATGGTGACAACAGTGCTGCTTTACTGAAATTAATTTTCTGTCTATCTGATCCGAAACCCCCATCTGAAATTGGGAACGGAGACTCTCGTTACCATATTCCGAACCGCTTTGAGATTGAAAAACTCTCAAAACTTAAAGGGCCTTTGCAAGTGGGAGATTACCCTTATAAAATTTATCATTCTACATACACTTTGAGAGATGGGTAAGGCTTAATTAATATGAATATGTATTATCATTGGAAGAAATTCTTTTTTAATCTTATTGTTTGATTTTGAAATTATTAGCATTGAATCATCTGACACCACCCTGCCTGCATTGTATGGTCATCAGCATCCTAAACCCTACAAACATCCTAATACTGTTGGTAGGTATCAGTTATGGATTACCATGCTGTCTCAAAGTTTTCTTGATTTTTTTGAAGTTCCGTTTTACATATCGTAGCTCCAGCAGCGGGCTTATGGATAGCTTGTATTTCATAGCTTCAAAATTCATCATATGAAACAATGCAGTTCCACCGAATCGTAATCTCGTCTATAAGACTTTACTGCGTAATATGATACTACTTCGCCTGCTATTGTATAGTGCCTTTAATATAGCTCCTCCAGAAGGCTGGTGAATAGCTTGCATAAGTTCAATAACAATTAAAATTTGTACCTATTCACAATTCATCTTTATGAAACAATGCAGTTCGCAATCTCGTAATACTTGACTGCATAAGTACTAGGAGTTATGCGTGCATGAACATACATACATACAGTTTTTCCTTTATTTATGAGATATATACTTCCATTATAGGATGTAGAAAAAAGACAAGCTTGAGTGGTCTCAACTCAGAAATATTTAAAATAAAAGGTAAAAATATTTTCATTTTTCCGTTTCATTGCATTTTATGTAGAATCAGAGCTCCATGAATTCAAAATCAGAAGTTATTGAAGCAATTTAATTAGTCTGCAAACACTCTGTTGTCAATTCTTGTCATTCCAGCCATTGTAGAAAGAATATAAAAGATTGAGTTCATTCTTACTTGAAAATTCCCTTATCCATTTGCCAGGTCTAACAGGATCATCATATGAATTCGACAGTCAAACACGATTGTATGGAGGTCTGCGTCATAGCAAGACATCCACCTTGGACATCACTCTGTCCTATCCACAACTGAACGGTCCTATTAATTTGCTCTCTTCTCTTTCAACTTCTGTGAGTATTTTAAATGATTTGGGTTCTTTCAGGTTTCTTTTATGGAACCGGCCCTTTTACAAATTTGGTTGAAATTGGTCCGACCATATGGTTTTCCATAATTAACAAATAAATTACCTTATCTTACATCTTTTATATATATAGATATGCCTTAACATGATAATTTTATTCCAAGAACACTTCTGTTGACGAAGGATTTGTTTCTCCTAGCTACGGGGATGATTACTCTTCAGATTCTGGTTCGGTACTCAGTTTGGATTCGGCCTCTCCTACAAAAGAGAAGCCCATCGTTCATTATCATGACTACAAGTAATAATATGCCTAATCACATATTCTCTTTCATTGATTCTGCCTAATCTTCATTAAATGCATTCTTATTTTCCGTTAGATTCCCTGATTACGATCTACACGCATGGGAAGAATGTTTGAAAATCACCAGATCCAATTGCAGAAGTTGGGAAACTTTTGGGCAGTAGGTTACCTCTATTCCCTATGTTCTTGATTAAAAATTATCTTTTTTTCCCCTGTTGATTACATCATTAGATAGACTCCAGAATGCTAGCTCTTTGGAGCTGCTGCTAGACCCTACTTTATAACGTGATGCATGTAAAATTTTGGAGCTCTTTGGAGTATGGGTGATTATTACCATGAACTCATTACATTAAGACCGGCCGGAGGGACGGAAGTTAAACTACATCTCACAGAAGCTGGTGCAGAAATTTTCGACGAAGTTTGGCAACACCGAGCTCGCATTATTCAAAAATTGACGAACTTTTTCAATAGTGTCTTAACATTTCCAGTTTGGAAAAAAGTTGATGAATCTGTTCTCCTGAAACATGCTTTGCTTGTTATGATGGGTGTTGCTTCCGAAACATTTCAGTTCAATAGCGTAAGTAGTAGATAGTGTCTGTCAGACTAACTAGCTTCAGCTGACTCTTATTTTATCCCTGCAGCTTGGTCAGATGTTTATTCCAGTTAGAGGTATCTACATTTCTGGCGTCGATCCGGAGGCTCTACATTCGATTCTCTCATGCTTCGGCGAATGGGGAACTTGTTACTGGAGGTTGCTGAAGATGTGCACTGCAGAATTTACTTTCCAGAGGCCGATTTTCAATCAGAACACGGATGACAGAGGTGTTGTCTTCAAGGTATGCAAGTAAATATCTTATATACATATGTGACCGGTCACACTTACGACCGTTAGTTAGTTTTTCCAACAATAATTTCGTTATTCAGGTAATTCATATATAACTGATAATAAAACTTTTCATACTCTCAAGGACTCTATCACTCACATTGTGTGACATTAAAAGAATATCCAAGGATATTTTCCAGGTCGTTGAAAAGGAACCTGGTCATGAAGTGAGGAATACCTGGGAAAAGTTATTTTCATTTAGCCTACAAAATTACCCTTTTTTAAACTGTTTTATTTACTTTAATCTATCCTTGTTCCACGCAAACCACATTACTCATGAATGAAAACACAGAGAAAGACCTAATAGAACTCTGGAATAGATTATCAATCTAATATTCTAATTAATGTTTTATTCAGATTTGGTATGCAAGGCTATTATACTATGCAATACTTTATATCGAGTAGCAAGAAAAATTAATTCTTCGCTTATTATTTGCAGGCATTCATCAGCGGTCTTCAAAAATATCTGCATGAGTACATGAGATGGATCTTGCATTATGATTTGAATGGTTTCACTCTACAGAAATTATTGTATTCCCTTCGAAAAAGTGGAGCACAAATAAGGTGAGAATATTTGAAGGTTAATAGCCATATTTTTAATTTATGGTGAAGACATTACTCGGTTGAATTGAAATTCTTCTGTATTATTCGCAGATATATCTGTCAGCTATGCCGCTGTGGTGCACCAGATATGCCAGCACTCTCTCAAGGGGTCAGCGGAGACTTCCCCACCGGGGTGGCTTTACTCTCGTACCTGTACGAGGAGGCTGTCCATTGCCCAGAGCCAAACCACTGTCTCGCTCTCATGTACTTGCTCAGACGGTCATGTCTACCATATCTGCAATTCATCAGCGACTGGATTTTTCGTGGAAGATTCTGGGATGCTGGTGGTGAATTTATGTTGAAACTCAACGACGACTTCGGTGGGTCGAGGAAAGACAGGCAGAGATGGCTCAAGTATGTTGAAACGACGCATCCAGATCCGGGGTCCTGCATGCCGTCATTTTTCGCCCCGATGGCAGACGACATTTACACTTGCGGAAAGACAGTCTCGTTGTTGTTGATGATTTGTCCTGAGGTAAGTGCAGTTGGTTAGGTAATGTAAAATTCTATTTTTAAAGAAATTTGAAAGTTATAGCTATCATATAAGAGCTGTGATGTATACAAGGTGCTGAGTAATCTCGTGCAAGCAGGCTGGTAATGTACTGTGAGAGACAGTCATATATTATATATTTGAGTCAGAAATTTGGTTATGCAGAACTTCTCACACACTGTTTGTATCACAGCATTTCCTTGGTGTAGATGGAATGAATGCCCCAGATTTGGAAATCTCGTTTTCGAAACGAAGAATCAGAGAGACCGAGGGAAAATGGATCAAACACAATCGCAACATGACTGAAATGGAGAAACGCAAGGCAAAACATTGGGCAATACATGTACGGTTGAAATTTGTTGACTTTCTATTCTTTTTACGCTGTTATTAGTCAGGTTTGGTTGCACATGGTGCAATAAATTGAATTATAAGACGGATTTTAACAGGAAGAAGAATTAGTGATCGCTGCTCGAAAAGCTGCAAGTACTGCGAGACAAGCTGCCGAGGAGGAAATTGTCCAAATGAAGCAGGTGCTGAGACTTGAGCATGAAGAGAGGGATAAGATAAAGAGAAAAGAGTTTGCAAGGTTAAAGAAACAGGCAGAGAAGGATGCTGAAAGGTAGGAAATATGTATTAAATTTACACGGCACAAACATAATGGTACATAGCAGTCCAAACCACTTATCTCTAAGCTGTGAGCCCGTAAAGATTTTGCAACCTTTCTTTTTATGACTATTTTATGTTTATACTAGCCATTACAGTATTATTAGATGCCCTAGATTTTCTCTGATACCTTAATACATTGTTCTATTTACTCTTTCAAACCTTAATATTACATCAGACGAGCTCGATTGAAACGGGAAGAAATGGGAGCAGATGTAAAAAGAGAGGCTGATCGGAAGATGGAAGAGAAGAAAGAGAATATGGAGAAAAAGAGCATGTTGCAAGAGGAAAAGTATTACCATTTTTTAATTAATATATTCTCCCAACGATGAGTTGAATGACGATAATTCTGTTTGTTCCAGGGAAAACTTAATCTCCTATTACGATAATCTCAAAATGGAAGCTGAGAGGAGAATAGAAAAAGCGACTTGGAAAACAAACCGTAGGAAACTTCATGAAGAAAGAATAAAATTCCTGATACAACATGAGGTAAGTTGGTTCAATATCTGTCAATAATACAGAATTTTCAGTTTTTTCAAGTGTATTATTGTTTCAGAAATTTTGGGCAGGGAAGATGGCATCATCGGAACAGTTACCAGCAATAGAAGTTGATCCCGCATCCTCATCATCGAGCGAAAGCATCACGTTGAATGTACAGCAGGAAGAATTGGTTTTAGGGAGCTCATCAGAGGATTCTATTTTGGAACAATTTATTAATCGTACAATAAGTTCTCAAGCTGAAGTGGTGGTGGGTTGAGTATGTATGTTTCATAGTTACTACTAGCAATGGCAAATCTGACGGTTTTTTTTTTTTCCACTTAGAAATCGTCCCCCATGAAAGATGATTCAGATTTGGAAGCTGCTTTGGCAGCAGTAAGGGGAGAAACTGAAGAGTCTGATGAAATCGATAATGAACCCGTCCCTGCTCTTTCTCAGCTTATCACTGGAAAAAAACAATCCGAAGATAAAATTGATTCTCGCAATGTAACTCAAATGAATTTACCGAAGCGACACGCAAATGACGAATCCACTGAGGACACTGCAATAAGACAAGGAAAAAAACTTGTGCCTGGTCACAATGTTGGCGATGCCTCAGTTTTTGCCGACACACCTGAGGCATTGGCGCAGCCACATTTGAGAATAGTCAGCAACACTGAAAATAAATTATTGAACTGGCATGCAACTGCCGAGTCCAGTGAGGTTACTTCAATAAAACCAGGAAAAAAACTTGTTCCCGGTCACAATGTCAGCGATGCCTCGGTATTTGCTGGAACCACCGAGGCATCAACGCAGCCGCCTTTGAGAATGGTCGGCAAAACTCCAAAGAACTTACCCAACCGCCACGCAAGTGACGAGTCCAGTGAGGTTACTTCAATAAGACGAGGTAAAAAACTTGTGCCTGATTGCAATGTCAGCGATGCCTCTGTTTTTGGCAACACAACCGAGGCGTCAACACAGCCGCATTCGAGAATGGTCGGTAACAAACGAATCTGTGATTCAAGTGTGTTTAGTCATCTGACTCGGGGTAGAGAAGCGTGCGAAACGAATGAAGATTCTCATTCCAAATCACAGCCAGATGAAATTCATGGTTCCCATAACGAAACCAAAGCAATACCGAGACAAGATGATATGAATTTCACTCATTACAAATCAGATTCATTTTCATGTGGTAGCGGTCGTAGGGTCGCGGGTGTGCATGTCTCAGATTCCTCGGTATTCGATTTGTTCCATCCGAGTACCGATGGACATGTTAGCGCTACTGAGAAAGCACCAGACCGTAACCATTCAGGCGCAACGGTTCAAGCATTACTGTACGGTAGCAAGGATAATCAACAGCCACTTCGTTACAGCAAAAAGTTGGTACCTGGTTGCAATATATCTGCATCAACATTGGCAATGGGTAAGATTGATCACAGTGTACTGATTAATAGATGGCTGCCAATAGCTGAATACTCAATGATTTTTTTTCCATTCTATTCATACTTTACATGTTTCTATTATAAGACATCACCATCACATTGAGATCATGCCATGCTCGCTATAAAAGTTCTCTTCTATTAAAAATACTTAACAATTCATCTTACCACAGCATTATATTTATCTGCAGACCTTCCACAGAGAATTCACGTTGTTGAGAACAATCAAGATCAAGATTTGCATTCTAACCTAGTCAATAACAGCTTGGGATATTCTACATCTCAAGTTCCCTACGTAAGTAGTACCTTTCATCAAAGACCCAATATATTCTCAGTATCTTCCTCATCTATCTCAAAAGATTTTTTCCAATCGTGAAGATTCTAAGTCTAATATGAAATTTTTCAAAAGATGTTGCCTTCAAGAGAACAACAAAGGAAGTCATGCATTTCTAGCTTGGCGATCAACCGTCCGAAATTCCATCCCTCGTACTCAACCGTTCAGTTGTTGCTACGACATGAAGGTACAGTAGACTCTCGATTTATTGTACTATTTATTGATTGGCCGTGCATTGTTTTCAAGATCTGACTGCAGTAGATATGGAAGAAGACTGTTTTATAAGCGAAAAAACTTTCCATCTTCAACTTCCTCCGATCAGTGGATACAGCGATGATATACGAAGGAATCTTCGTCAGAAACAGCAAAGTAAAATGAAAAATAGTTCTTTCTAGAAAGTATTATTAATTCTCTGTCATAATTGCTCACCTTCTAGTTTCATCTGATTTGAGAGATGTTGAGCCTGTTGATTTAGTGTGCAGTCTCCTCACCAGATCTTTTAAAAATGCAGATGAAGAGGAAGAAGATACATTGGATGAAAGTAAAAGATTTTAACTTGCTGCAAATATTTCTCAAATGTATATTAAAACTATTACATTTTTCAAACTTTCAAACTTTTTTCAAGTGCAATGGAAATCTGACATGGATTTGATTGACACCCATGCCCTTCCCGTTGTCCTTAGTCAATGTGTTCTACGTCCTGTCCTGAACCAAGTAGCGTTGGCAAATAGGTAAAAGCACAATATTTTCGGGATCAGAAACATTACTCTTACAGAAGATAATTATAATTTAACACAGCTCCATCTGAGCTAATATTTGTTCTCTCATCCTCAGATGTGTTGTAAACTATTTCATGGTTGACTTGATGTTGCCAAGACATTTTGAAATGCTTCGTCATTTCTTTTTTATGGAAGATGGAGAATTCGGTCACATCCTGAGTACACAACTTTTTGAAAAGGTTTCTTTTCTTGCATTTATGAATTGACTTACAACCAAAAAATTCAGTTCCTGCTTGGTAGTTACTTACATAATATTTGTTTATCTGAACAGATACACAGCGGATGCAAGCCTATAGAACTTCTCAATCCTGTTGCTCTCGGATCCTTAGTCTCACGAGCGGTTCAGGAATCTGCTCAACAAAACTCCCCCCATGCAGAGAGGCTTCATTTTGCAGTGCAACATTTACCTGCAGCATTGAGCACAAATGGTATACGAGATATGTAATATGACAATTGAAAAGTATAATATTTGCCCCTAACACATGTTCACTGTATATCTTTCTCAGATCCCAGCTCTCTTGAATGCTTTTCTCTCAAATACGACATTGATTGGCCTTGCAACATAGTAATAACTGAATCGAACGAGAAAAAATATTCCCAAGTTTTTGGATTTCTTCTCAAACTGAAACATGTCATGTGGGTGCTCAATGATGTTCGTACCAGACTTTCAACTGCAGGTGATTTGAGCCAGTTCTCTGTTTGTATTCGTTATATAATGTTCAAGGTTTAATTTTTTTGTTTCATTGTTGTCCTCAGCTACAGGCACTTCATGGTTATCAAGAAGCGATCTGCACCGACTACATCTTTACCAACATGAGATGTCAAATTTTGTTAAAGTAATGCAAGGATACGTGTCTACACAGGTATAAGTAATATATATATTCCTTTTTCTCCATCCATTTGATAAAATACAGGGGATGCTGTATCTAAAGTAACATAGTAGCAGTCTCTCAGCTTTCTGTGACTTGACAGGTCATTTTTGTAACACAAACACAGCTATACATCCAACATATAGACATAGATATAGCTCAGGTTCAAGTAGCGACTGTGTAAAAATCGTAAGTAATAGAGTACTTGTTTCTTTCTTGTAGGTCGTTCATGTTTGCTGGCATGAATTTCAAGGCTCATTAAAGTTTGTTACTTGCTTGGAAGATCTGCACAAAGTACATGTTGAATATTTGCAAAAATGTGTCTTCAGGTGAGTAAGACTGTCAAAACCTTCGACATTTCAGACACCATTATAATGTTGTATTTTAAAGATGTTTGCTAACAAAGAAAACAATCTCTGTGATGAACGTAATAACTGACGTTTTGAAAACAATTCTTCGCTTTTGGACGCAGCTATCCACGAAAACGGTTTCATTTCGCCAACTTGAAAACACATACATGAATTTTAAGAAGTATTCAACATTTCTGTTCAAAGGTAAGCGATTAGAAATGTTAATTTACCATAGTTTTATGAATGTTGGCTATGCAATGCTTATTTTTTTAGTTGTGTCGAAGCTGGTAGAACGAGGATATCAACCTCACTTGGAGGATTTTCTCATCTTATTAAATTACAACGGGTTCTACAAGTAACACATGGGAAGGGAGGAAACACCACTTTGACAGCGGATGGATTACGTTAAGGATTTTCACTGTGCAAACAAGTTGAGAAGTTGCTGATTTCTGAACTTTGTTCAACAATTTCATATCGTTCCCTCGATTCTTCCCAATTCCAGTTGTCAAATATTATGTAGGTTCTATTTTTTACAGCTTATTCTTTTGTACAGTTTTTTGTATACTGCAAATAAATTTTCCAAATATTGCAATACTTTACAATCTACATGATCTTCAAATCCACAGCTTCAAGTCGGGTTTGTAGGTTGTTTGAATAAAGGTAATGATATTGATGGTATGCAGAGAGTTTGTCTCTCAGGGAGTTGGACGTCCCTGCCATGCATAGTCCAAGGGAATTTTGGGACAAAATGCCAAGTTAACCTGGGTTTTGTTTTCTCATTCTTGGAGAGAACAAAATAACATTAGTCGTTTTCTTTGAAGATTTTTCAGATTCGGTAACCATGGTTTAAAATCTTCAGTCCTATGTTGTAATTATTTGACGAATAGTGGCACTCATTGGCTGGCAATCAAATCAATATTGATTTTTTATCTTCCTTACAAAAACCTCACCACTACAAAAGAAGAGCTTTTTCCGTACAGTATTAGTTTAATAATGTACATGTAGCTTGCAACACTAAAATTATATGGCCAAATCGTTGGAGACAAATTTCTACGTAAAACGAATCTCATTCGCAATAGGCAATACTTAAGCAACACTAGGTAAAAACAGTCTCCTAAAAGCATTTAACACTGTGCATGAAAGTGAAATTCTTAAAAATGTGTACAAAGAATTACTAGAAAAATTCACTACATATATATAAACATCACACCATAAAGCGACTTTTTAACTTAAGATAATACCATTTTAGTTTATTTCTTTTTTGTTGGGATCAAGTCATCAATGGTCTGTTGTGCCATGAGGCGTTTTTCCATGTCGATCAGCATCTCTATGCCATCTATCACACACTGAACCTGTTCCACTTCTGAGCTGCCCAGTCTGGTAGAAGTAACGTAACAATATACACAGCGATACATATTATTTCAACTTGTGCATGATGATTGGGTAATTGTGCAGCAAATGAAAATTTTACCTGTCTAAGTTGGAAATATCAAACGTTCCATCAGAGGACTCAGTGTCCACACCTCCAGTACCTCGCTTCTGCAGTTTCAAAGTTTCCAGAATGGAATTGAATCTGAAAGAAAAAGGATCCAGCTTTCATTGGATGTATGCAACTACCAGTAGACCCATCACATTATTTATTCTGTTTTGCAAACCGTTCATCTTTGCAGAGAAGCGGAAGTTTAACATGAACGCCTCCTCTGAGGCCAGTTCCAAGATTGGAAGGACAAGTTAGAATGTAGCCGAGATGCTCGTTCCACATATACTCGTGGCCTTGGTTCTTGAGCTCGGCCTCTACAAGCTTGATGCCGGTGCAGAATCTAGAGTGGCAAAATTAATATGAATGTCATTTATTCATGTAGTAATCTGTATATGTTGCTGCATTAACCTTTCGAAGACTGCTCTCATATTTCCTCCCTTTTCCATAGAGATGAGTCTCGTGTGATCTTCCTCATTTATCCACACAAGGAAGTTCTTCTTGTTATTATGCCAGATTCCTCTGCCGTCTGGCCAGTCACGGGCCATACCTGTTGCAACACGAGTAAGCTGGGAATTAATATATTAGTTTTAATTTATAAAAGGATGTGTGACATTAAGCAGCATCAATGTGGAGATAATCCTTAAATATCTGAGTTGATGCAGCAAACATGGAAATACATTTTCGTGGTCTCCGGAAGTTAAGATTGAATCCACATAAAACTCTATGTGCAAGTCAAGTAGTGATTACGAATGAACTGACCAGCTGATGTCAGCAGTGGTGACACAGGCTTATCAAACAGAAAGTGTTCATCAATGAGTAGCTGTTGATCTTTATCACTCATACCAGTCAATGGATAATATTTTCCCTTGAGTTCTCCACTCAATCTGAAAGGAAATGATTTTTTTAATGTGGCTAGAGTAAATTCAACCATATGGACTAACAGCATACTTGGCCAGGGCATTAATCATGACACGTTCAACTGCACGACGTTCTTTTCTGCTGCACCAAGGCGGCATACACAGTCCACGGATGCTACGGCCGGTGCGCACACGAGAGGACAGGACAAACTTATCATCGAATATGCCACCTCGTAGATTACTTGGATTTAGGTCGGTGATGTGTTTGCCATCTGCAGGATAACCATTGTGCCTTTCTGCGGAGAAAAAAATGATAACGAATATATTAAATTGGCTTATTCATTCATGCAAATAAATATTAATTTGAGGCAACATGCAAATTTCTTGGACATAGCACTGTTAATGTTCGGACATACTAGATATAACCGGTTCAAACAGGTCTTTGAACACTTCGTAGCATTCTTCATCTCCGGCTGTCAAACCGACAGTAAATATGAAAGGATGGCCAGGATTGTCAACTCCTGTTTGCATACAACTGTCCAGAGTGCAACCTGTAAAATCATGTCGATTACTAAATGCTGTCTCGCATCTTTGAATAGTAGCTTGCAGGTTTACCTGTCGAAGTTGTCTTGTCCTTGATTTTATTGAAGATTTCTTTTGTCAAACACTTGGCCATCCAGTTGCTGTGTTTGGAAAGGTCAGGGAAATTGTCACAAGTCAGTTTCAGCTATAATAAAAGTAAATTATATTTAATACTGACGAGGTGTCATGATACTCAACAGGACCAGACTTATGCTTGATTTATACCTGAGTTTTTGCAACAGGGACAGGAAGAGAAGGAATGAGGTCGTCGAATGTTTTACCAGCTTCAAGTCGTTTCTCCATCTCTATCAAGAGCTTAACACCATCAACCACACATTGTACTTGATGTACCTCAGAAGAACCAAGACTGCAAGATTCAACGAGTGTGAATAAATAATCTACTAAAATACGATATGATCATGACCATACCGATCGGAATTTGAAATATCAAATACTCCGCCCTCTGATGCCGTGTCGACTCCACCGGTGCCTCGTTTTTGCAACTTGAGACGTTCCAGTATCATGTCAAACGACTTTTCTTTGCTCACGAGGGGTATTTTCAGATGTACACCTAAATGAAGATATCAGCTATTGCAGAGAGAAGTACAGTACACGCACAGTATGCTCATTGCAATGGTAGTTAGTAAATGCTTGCCTCCTCTCAGTCCTGTTCCAAGATTGGAAGGGCAAGTGAGAATAAATCCAAGGTGTTCATTCCACATAAATTTGTTTCCTTTGCCTTGAATAGAATTTTCCACCTAATATTGACGATAGAAATACAATTTTACACTGTGTTTCGAAATGGTAAAAAAATTGACATGTCACCTTCTTAAGACCATCACAGAATCTTGTAAAGACTTCCTTCATGTTACCTCCTTCTTGCATAGAGATGATGCGCATGTGATCCTCTTCATTCACCCAGACAAGGAAATTTTTTGCAACATTGTGCCTGGTTATTATAGAGATGATGAAATTAATCTGTCTGAAGAGATGTTAATATCCATGTCTTTCGCTCACCATATTCCTCTTGCATCTGGCCAATCTCTCGCCATGTTAGATGCCAATAGCAGGGGAGATACAGGCTTGTCAAAGAGAAGATGATCAGCTATAAGCTTGTCTTGTGTCTCTTCCGTCATACCAGTCAGTGGATAGTATTCACCCTGGATAGTGGATTTAAAAATCTATAAGCCTTGAGAAGTCATTGAGCAAAATATTTCTCACAAATTTATTTCAGTGGTCCATTTCTATATAGAAGTCTAATTTATTATACAATTATTACCAATTGTAGTGTGACCTGTTCAGCATCACCCTGATTACTGAATTTTCATCGATCTGAGAAAGTTTGTAATGAGAGTTGCTTAACAAGGAAAACATAATTTACCGCAAGTTCTCCGTCGAGGCTCGCCAACGCATCGGTGACAACCTGTTCGACTTTTCTTCGTTCTGCTCGAGTGCACCACGGAGGAAGGCCAATTTCTTTGATGCTCCTCCCTGATACATTGAATGATATTATCAATTGAATAGCAAGCATTGATTCGACAGAAACTGAAATATTTCTTACCAGTTCTTACTCTTGAAGAGAGCACATACTTAGGATCAAGATCATCACCTCCTTTGAGATGAGCAGGATTGAGATCGGTGGTATGCTTTGCATTCACCTGGTATCTACAAGCAATATAGTCAATTTAGATACGTCGTTAACCTATGTCAACTTGTCTTATTAATCTAATAGAAGATTAGTTCGAAGTGAACATTAACGCAGGCCAAAACTATGGGGAAATACAGACGCTTCGCGAATTTGAACATTCGGTGATACGAGTGGAGTTTGATTCGAGTCTAATTTTTGTTTGTAGTACTTGTTCCATGTTGCAAGGGTTCACCGCACTTTTGCGGGTGGTAACACAGTGTAGAGTTCAACATTTTCTAATGACTTGTGTTCATTGTTGTTTGAACTGCGTTTGTGTTCATGTTTTCCCTCTTTTTTCTATAGTTTATTTTTGTGTTTCTGTGTGTTCATCATAGCCTGTTGAGAGCGAAATTGTAGTGATGGTTGTGGTAGTGCTAAACGGCACTTTCAAGGTAATATGGACAAATGAATTGACTTACAACCTCTTGGAACGTAACTTGTTCGTAAGTTGGGGAGTTTCTGTATGCAAACTGACAATATAAGATAGCTTCCTACCCTCCGTGTCTTGCGCTGATCACAGGATCAAACAGTTCACTAAATGTCGTATATGTTTCTTCATCGCCAGCAACCAGACCGACAGTCATGATGAAGGGATGACCTGGATTGTCCACTCCTAAATAGGGACAGTGACACATTACTACTTGCTGGATTTAAAAAGCTATGGAGGGAGAAAACAAAAACCAACCTGTCTGAATGCATCTGTCAAGAGTGTAACCGCTTGGCGTCTTCTTATCTTGCAGTTTGGCATAGATGTCAGGTGTCATACACTTTGCCATCCAGTTGTTATGCTTGGATAGGTCAGGGAAGTCCTCTGGAACGCTTTTCTTTTCCTCTGGGATTAAATCGTCAATTTCCTGACCTGTGGGAAAAGATGCATCTTGAAGGTGATAGAAGTATGGTCTTATGCACTTTGGTACCATGATCTTAAATTGCTAATTCACACATTATTTATGACCCAGTAGCCCATGTAATTTTAAAGTTTTCAATGGCTCATGGACATAGGAAGCCAATTTCCAAACTCTCACACTTTTCATGAGTTTCATTTCAAGTTTTAATAACAATCTACATGATAATTGAGAATCTTAAGAGTACCTGCTTCCAATCTTTTCTCCATATTAATTAACAGATTCACACCATCGATCACGCATTGGACCTGTTCAACCTCAGATGTTCCCAGTCTGAAAATATCATGGTTGAATGACAACAGTAATGATAATATTCAGATTTAAACACATAGTCATAGTTTACCTGTCCGAGTTGGAAATATCGAATGTGCCGTCTTCGGAAGCAGTATCAACACCTCCCGTACCACGTTTCTGAAGACGTAATTTTAAGAGAATCGAATCAAACTTGCCATGCTTGCCCATATGAGGAATCTGATTTCAATATAATAATAATTACCACTGGTTCATATGTGTCATATAGCTTAAACTTTCTGAAAACACAAAACTTAAAATCCCTTTGAACCATCACCAAGAAGAGGTAAGTATACTTTTACCTAAAAATGTGAAAGAAGGCGGGCAGATAAATGAGGAGACATGAAGTAATGTCCAGTCCGAGAAAATAGTAATATATTTTTGAGTAATATATCAAGACAGACAGAGACAAATGAGCTAAATTCAATTTGCCATTTGAATGTAGATTCAGCTAATAATTAACATATTTGAATATTTTAGATAATGAATCAGAATCATTTATCCATACATTGAAAGTTTGAAGTATTTATTTTTCAACCGACTTCGAACTCCTCTACCAGTAGACTATATTACAAGATAGATATGGGCATGGCAGTAGGAATAAAATCTCGAATGAAACTTAATGCTGAATTAACATTCACCAGAACAGTAGCACATGCATGCACCACAGCTAGACATTTAGAACCAAAGACTTAGTAAGACGTGACGAGAACATGCAATCAGAAAGTATATATCATATCATATACAATAAAGAGACCACTTAAATAAGAGAACAGCATTTATATATACATATTTCTTTAATGGTATATATAGGTAGTGGACCAAGACAAGCATGCATATATGACTTTCATTCCTGTCCCATGCATTATTACCTGAAGGCAATATACCAGCGAAGGTTCTTCATGTGCTGAGAGAGAAAACCAATGGTTGATTTATTAACGAAATTATCGAGCATAAATATTCATATTGAGGGAAATTCAAGAGAATGCTCCGCAATAATTCCTATAATAGCTTCTAACAGTTGGGAAGGCCATTTGCTTCGATGTAGCAAAATCTTACTATGGTAACTGTAATCCGAACCGGAATACAAAACTTCTCATTCTATTGTTGTTGTAACATTATTCTGAGATAATACGACAGATAAACAAAGAAAACAAATCCTATATTCAGGTCAATGAAAAGCTACAACCATGATAAAAAGTTATTTACTGGGTTTCAAATCTTGTTATGAAGTGTCTGTTACATCTTTTAAAAGTGCTCCATTTCAACTTTGCCTGAATGTATATTTTGAGTCCATCTGTATCTGTGTGACTGCTTCAAATAAAAATAAAATTGTACAACTATTTACCTTCAGATGTACACCTCCCCGAAGTCCAGTACCAAGGTTAGAAGGACAAGTCAAAATATAGCCAAGGTGATCGTTCCACATAAAGCTATAACCATTGCTCTTGATAGCTCTCTCCACCTTATTCAGTCCTTCGCAGAAACGTGAAAACACTCTTCTCATGTTTCCCCCTTTTTCCATTGAAATAACACGACTGTGATCTTCTTCATTCACCCAGATCAAAAAGTTCTTTTCTTCATTGTGCCTGACAAAATGCAAATTGCCTCTGTGTTACAATGACATTGACATAATCAGGATAACATTGATGATCTACTACCATATTCCTCTGGCGTCTGGCCAATCTCTTGCCATCCTGGACGCATTGAGCAGAGGGGAAACTGGCTTATCGAAAAGGAAATGGTCTGCGATCAACTTCTCTTGCGTTTCATCACTCATCCCAGCAAGGGGATAGTATTTTCCAGCGAAAGCTCCATCGAGAGAGTTAAGCGCAGCAGCGAGTATTTTCTCTACCTGTTAAATCACAATCTTCAGACCAAAAGTTGAAAGATACTCTAATAGAATAGATGAAATGAAACAGTCATTGCCATATACCTCCCTTCTTTCTGCACGGTCGCATTTAGGTGGGAGGGCAAGACCAGCAATGCTTCTTCCAGTTCGCACACGCGACGACAGGACATAATTGGCATCTAGGTCTCCTCCTACAAGTTTGCTTGGATCCAAATCAGTAGGATGCTTCTGATATATATCTATACAAAAGACAGTGATAATTCTTTTAGTGAGATTTTGAAAAATGTGAGAGTTGTAACATATGTAACATTAGATTTATTCCGTGTCAAGGAGGTTTAGTACGAATTGAATTAAGGATTAGAGTTTGGAATGTGCTTTAATCGTTTTAGACTTCATGTTACTAAAATCAGCAACTGTATTCAGCTCTTATAAATTCACGTAGAGGAAAATACATACCATAACCTCCATGTCTGGCGCTGATAATTTTATCGAAAAACTCAGAATAGATATCATAACATTCTTCGTCTCCTGCCACTGCACCGACAGTCATTATGAAAGGATGGCCAGGGTTGTCAATACCTATTAAATATTCAAGAATCGACTTAAAATTTGAACGAAAAATTATACTTGTAATATATTACCAAAGCTAACTAAGCTAATACCGTACATAAATACTAACCTGTTTGAATGCATGCATCAAATGTGAATCCGCCTGGAGTTTTGATTTTACTTAGTTTTGCGTAAACTTCTGGTGTCAGACATTTTGCCATGTGATTGTTATGTTTCGATAAGTCGGGCCAATTATTATCGCCGGTGCTGTAATTGCAACATAAGATTACAGGGATTTCATATAATAATGTGATAAATTATGGTGATGTAACAATTATTTATCTTCTGTAAAAAATACCAAAATGATACTGAAATTCGATTTAATATGAACAGGTTAAATACATGGTTGCATAGCTATTTTTTATATAATATTCATGTAATAATAATATATAAATAAAACATGGAATTCATATTTACCTTTTTTTAGCTACTGCTTTCCCTGTACCTGCTGTGTAAAAACAAATTTTTATGTTATTAGATCATCCATTGCAGACTTTACTTTGAATACCAAAAATACATGAGTGGAATTGGTTCTAACATAGCTATTACTTGGAAATCCATCTAACCAAATTCAAACGCTTATCTAGTGGGATATAGTATTGCTACTCACCTTTGGTAGTAGTTTCAACCGCTTTCGAGTTTCCACATCCCATGTTTTCCTTTTGGCCGCTACTTTTTAGTACTTTGATTATTACAGGACGACGTTACGTTAGTAGAAATTAAGTTTAAAATGTAAGAGCTTTTTATCTGTTACGACAAAGCGAAATAGATTGTAATAGATTTTATTCAACCTATTGGTGGTTTTAATCATTAACTTGATATATTATCACAAGATCTTTTAACTAAGATAGGGTAAATCAAATCCAAGGGTAAATCAAACTTAAAAGATTATAAAAACACAGAGATGATTTGCTACCATGGAAACGATTATCTCTATCACTTCTAGTGGTGACTTTCATGTGGCGTCATGAGGAATTGTTTTTTTACAAGTTAACAACATATTTTACACTGTACCTTTTTGTCAAACGTTGAGTTGAAAGATCTGATTCAAGCATTCATTTACAATATCATATGACTGTGATCATTGAAGGTTTTTCATGATTTCTATTTTTTAATCCACATTTACTCTAAAATACGCAATCCCAAAACAATTCGAGGTATAGAAGGAAGCATACCATTAAGATCGAGTCAAATGTCTAACTAAAAGTATTCACCACCCTGTCCTGAAAAATCCAAACACCAGATATCAATTGTGGCTTTTAGTGAAACCATTTTCGAAATTACATCAGACAGAAATGTAGTATTTAAAACGTTTTCAATAATACTAATAATTTATATTGCATTCTATGGTTGTAAAAGAATGTAGGAGAACTCCTACAGCACAGGAGCACACAAATATAGAAATATCGACAGTACAGTACTCATTATTGTGTAATGAGTATAGCACAACAAATAATATTGACAAAATACATTAGTCAGATGGAGAGAGAGAGAGCTGAACACCTCCCCCACGTTCATTTCAGTATTATTGAAATCCCTTATACAGCATTTATTTGCAACTTTTGAATTTAGTGGAAATTCAAAATGAGTGAAACCAACAAGAATGACGGTTGATAAAAATGTTGGCCGTTTTAAGATATGAGGATGAAAACCTCATGTAGAGCCAATAAAAAAGAACACCGTATTTGCTGTCGTTCGACAGAATATTGTAATATCAGAGTGAAGGTTGGCCAGATCTAGCAAGATTTCGCAGGAGGAAATAGAGAAGTTGGCGACCAAAAATAATTTCAAACGTAAATAAAACTTAATAACACAAGTAAAGAAGAACTAGATCAACAACCAGTCTCAGTAAGCGCTCAATTGCTCGACTACATCCGAAAATTTATGTACATAAGGAACTGAGGGCATTATAATCAAAATTCAGAAAGCTCTATTGCACTGAAATACAACAGAATGATACAATTTTATATTTCATACAAAACTAAAAGTTTAAAAAGATGTTGAAGAGAAAAATGTTGTGCTGAACCAAGAGGTCAGGAAAGTCATCATCTGCTGATGAAACAATTTCAGCATGGTGTACGCAATGAATTAAAGTACAAAATACTTTGCTGTATAAATAAAGTAGGATCTAAATAAGTTCAACGAAGTACAGAATATATAAGTATGTTCGGGTCTGTAATTTCAAATATCCATGGTCCAAAAACACATCTACAACGAAGCATATACTTGCATCTTGTTGAAGATAATTACGATCATATTTTCTAGTCATGATCCTATTAGCAAATTACACGGTTTGCTTTCTCTATTCTTCAATAGTACCATGCACCACACTACGTGATCTTTTTCTGTAAGCATTTTTCCTCATTTCTCAACGAGCGCTTCGTAAAAGTTTTCTAACATGATCGATTGGCTACAACAGCGAGATTTGTTTCTGTCTTGGTTCTCTTAAAAGGAAACTATTTTCACTCAATTGACTGGGACAATCTGAAGAGATACTTAGCTTTCTTTCATCATCAGTAGTTCCGCCACATGATGGTGGAGGTGTTGATAAAAGATCCCGCGATTCTTCGTTGGTGGTGAACACTTCCAGACATATGCTTTCATCTGTATTATTGATCGATTTATTGCTGCTATTATTGTCGGTCGATATGTTTTTTGGCATTCTACCTGACGTCGGTCTGGTTAAATAAATCTCGTCGTCTAAGTCTTTATGGTACGATGAAGGTTGTTCGTAAACATGAAAATCATGTAAGTAGTTGTCCGGGTCGAAGATGTTTTCCGAAACCGAACGTTCACGGTCGGTAAACGGTTTCTCCTCCGGCGAATTTATCGACGGCGGATACGAGGAAGCGGAAAACGATGCTTCCGGGAAAGATTTTCGATTTCCTTCGTCTTCTGCGAACGAAGCCTTTGCGTTGCCGGCACACGTAGAAAAAATACCGGATGAAACCGTTGATCCTACCACACCCGATGTGGAGGTCGAAGATGACCCGGAACCGTCAAACATGTTGGAGCTATGAGGAACGTCCAGAAGATGGTTTTCTCCCGTTGAACCATAAGGATTCGAGTCTAGTTCGATCAAAGATGGATTAGGACTGGCGGCGTTTACGGTTATTATAGCATTTGTGAATGGTACGTCAAAGTCCTCTCGACTCCCGAATCCAATATCAGGAGTGGAATCGGTTTTACAAAGGAAGGGAGATTTTGCAAACCTCCCCGGATTCGCTCGTCCGGTTCCGTAGATATTGGGTTGATTTTCGTAATAGTAATCGTTGGATACGATACGTCCTATTTTATCAGAGGATGAATGACGATGTGGCTGTTCCAATGAAGTAAATGTATAGGGCTGTGGATGAAATGTAACAACTGGAATGTTGGTGTTCTTGGAGCGATATGGCTGCGCTTGACCCTCTCCCGTTTCGCTTTTAGACCTGTTTGAAATAGATTTTAATACAGTAGTAATGGATTGCTAGACTCATCGAATTCATAGAAATACAGCATCTTCAAGCACAGAAAATTTACCATATTGCGAACACGTATATCATATATCAATAACAACATTTTGATACATTGCTCTACATGCTTTACGTTTCGAGCTGGTTGCTAGAGCGCCTAAGGTTGTTGGCATAAGAAAAGAGTAGATCACAAAGCTTCACGCAAAGGAACGTATTTACGATCTTGCGTGATGCTTTGTACATTTCAAACTTGATTACCATTACGCTAATGAGCGGGATAATTTAATTTGATCGCGGTTATTTGTTTTCCAATATCATATAACAATATTCAAGCTTAGCTTTGCATCCCATGCGACTCCTACCCTACTTGATATGATATTGTCAATTTATCATTGTCAAATATTCCGACTTGACTTGGCGATACGCGTTACCGCAGGCGTCAGACAGCGGTGCTGGGGGAATATGTTTATTAATCGACTCATCTATTGCGCAGTTTAACTCGTGTAAGTTCGACGCATGTCTCACGCAATTTATTTTACGCACATATGCCCACTTAACGTTAACAGCGCATATGCAACGGGAACATTTGGTGACTGCACTGCTCTCAGGGGAGAAGACCACGCTAGCAGGGCGATATGCCAGATTGGGATGCAAATGTATGAATGATAGCATTTAGGTCCCATTATTTTCACTATTCTAAATGGAGTTGCACACGAGACTTTTAGCCGAATACGGATTATTGAGAATCGCAAATGAGAGGCCCCATAATATTGAAAATGATACGGTAATTTTTAACGTAAACACATTGGATCCAAGTATATTCGCAATTAACAGGATGCAAATTACAACATCTTCCTTGCGTGTACATCATTATTGTCAATATAGTTAACGAATATAGCCATGCTCTGTTTTGTATCACGGAACTTGTAACATTTGTATTGCACAAGCGCATCATGAGTTAAGGGTTAGTCAAGGTAACATTTAACAACGATAACATAATATTAACTGACTTGGAATCTCGGAGTTTGTTAGGCATGTTCGTATATACTGAGAGAAACGAACAAAACGTTTGTTAGTCTGAATTGTTAACGAAAAGTGTTAGTGGCCATTAGACAAGTAGTTTGAATTTTGAGATGGATATGATCTAAACAGATCAATACTCGAAGTCGATAATATTATGAAGTTTCATCAGCAAACAACCAGAAAGTTTTGATTCGCTGTTCTTTCTCGGATTACAAACTTGTTAAGGCTCAAACTTAGCAGGCTAAATACATCTCAGAAATGTGGATGTCGACTTCTACGCCGGCAATTCCAAATGAAACCAATTACCTACCTTCGTAGAGCTGGACCTCCTGCACTTAATTCTTGAACACTACCGGAAATGTCCCCTGAAGAAAGACTGGAACCAGCACGCGAAACTTTTTGAGAGCATCTCGCATTTGCCTGTCTCGTGTGACAACAGTTTCCGATATGATGAGGACTGACACTTCGAGATCTGTTGAGCTGGGAGGTTGTCGAGGATGACTTTCGCGAATATACTGTTGTAAACCTGTCGGCGATACATCCTGTTTCCAGTGGACCACCAATTACAGTATTACAGGGAGAGATCGAATACGTACTGCCTGATGCTGCTGTTGCGGCAGAAGTCCTCGGATGAGAGTTGATTTCGTCAATTAAAGGTTGCTGTTGAAATATGAATCGGGAGCAGGCTGCTTAGAAAGATAATAGTACAAAAAAACTTCCACAGAATATCATACGAACCGTTGTTTTCTCTAAACAATCAAGAAGGTGACAATGCTGTTTGTGAAAAGAGTTGTTGTTCGATGTGTTTGCTGGTATACCTGGTTTGCCTCCCTGTAAATGGAAGCAAATCGTTTGGTAGTTTGAATCACAGCTTTCAAATAGGGAATAATAGGGACGGAAATACAAAATTTGATGGAACAACACATATATCATATCATGTGCGAACCTCATCTGAAGGACCACTGTCACCATCTCCATTCAATTTTATTTTTGATTGGTTCATTCCGAAATTCTTGCCGACTTTGATCCGAGCTAGTCTTGCCCTCTATAAAAAAATAGCACGAAACACAGTTATTTTACTGTTGTGGCACCATGTGGATATTGAAATGGTTTTCACCATAGCAAAAGCAATGTCACGTTTTTCTCAGAATCTTATACGTAACCAGTATACACAGTACACTGTGCGTCATCCACTAGAATTGTGTTCGGCAATATCTATTACACAAATAATTACAATCTAGAGTAGACAGCTACAAGATCTAAGATATCAAGGTTGTGAATTCAGTGAACAGCCTGTTCAAGTTCGCATAAACTATTTGGTAATAATAAAGAATACCAAATAACAAAAAACACGAGAAAATAACATGGAAGCGCCATTAATAATATATGAATTCCAGTTCCCTTAAGGGTTTTGTGACAATATTAAAATGTGATTTTGTATGAACTGTATCTCTTTTTCTGATCCTAGTGGACGTGTGAGCGTAAAAAAATAATTCGGGATTTTTTAAATTCCATCAGATAACAGTAAAATATGGTTCGATGATGATAACTGAAAACCATCTATTCAAAAATAATGTTTCAATTCGAAAATAAATGCTATTCTAAGCTGGCTACGGTTCAAGAGCAACTATAATTTGTTCTGTGTGTAGTTGTTCTATGAAATACATTGAATATTTCTTGGAGGATGCACACACAAATCTGACTTTTAACCCAACAAATTGAATTGTCACCTTTTGCGCCCTTCGCTTGTCAGCTCTTTGATTCTGGCTGTAGATGCGGCTGAAATTAGAAACGATGACCGGTACTGGAAGAGCGATGACCAGGACTCCGCTCAAGGAACAAATACTTCCGAAGATTTTACCGGCAATTGTTTTAGGCACCATGTCACCGTATCTATTTGAGTGAGGACGATATCTCGTTACATTGTATAATCGGATATTGATCGAAGCATTTAATGAGAATAGTGAAATATGCAATCTGGTGCTGCATGGGTTATAGTGGCACCATGGCTGTGTTATCGCTATCATTATCCGAAATCAATATGCCAGATAGGAACGAAAACACTGTAATAGCCATTGGGAATTGAATTGCAACAAGCTCCATAGTTGCATTAAGCTGGCAAATCTGGTTTATTACATTGCTGCAGACTAAAGCCTTTTCAGCGATACAAATGCATTGTTTAATGTGAAACGACAACCTCTGGGACCTTGGACGAGCGTATCGTAATCGTGATTAATATCGCTGTGTTACGTCCGTACGCCCAAAAAGAGACCATATGTTCGTTGATGATATACAATATTGGGAAATTCTCTCCGGATGATGTGGGATCGTATTGGGAATCATGTTATAATTTCCTTCGACGATAATTTTTCATTTATCGTTTTCTTCAGGACTCAATTCGTTCTACAGCAGTACATAGTTTATATTGCTTTTAAAAGTTGAAGATTTATCCCATTCCTGTTTGGAATTAAGGGAACCACTTCCTACATGATTTGAATCACACCACTGTTACATCCACCCTTGGTCAATCGAGTGCCTCAAAGACCAGGGGACCACCATGCCTGAAGTACTATCACCAATCTAAGTTTTAGTAACTTAGTAATGGTTTAATTCAAGTACATTTGTAACAGACTACTGTAATCCATTATACTCTGCAGTGGAGCGTAGTTACCCATCGTCAGAAATCAGAATAGTGTATACAAAATATGCTCTCACCCTAAAGTTGTCATTGTAACGATGGTATACCAAGAGGAGGCAGGGATGCTAGTGAACGAACTATTTTCTGGACCTTTTTCGGCATAGAACATGACTGTAGCAAAGATGATGATTGCCATTGTCAGCGAAAACAAAAGGAACCCGAGTTCGCTCGCACAGCTCTTCAATGTATAACCGATAATTCGAAGACCCTGGAGGAAAAAAAACATGAGGGATAAATGAACAGTTCTCATCAAATTAAACCTAATCAGAATACAGAGCAAGTTGGCGGAAATAATGGACATTAAACAAGATATGGTGCAAAGTAATTGATTAATAACGCCTCGTTGAAGAATAAATTATGCAAAGATGTTCGGAAAGTGAATCCCAAGATACCCGTCTTAATTTTAAGAAAATATTTAGTTGCAATTGCTGTTTGTTGAGCAATTGATACGCATATACGGCTAGAATTTTGCAAAGCGGCAAAGTAATTCGGTATGCTTAATGCTTGGCAGGTAATTCGGAAACGGGTTGTTCAATGCATACTTAGGCTGTCAAGTTGCCACTACAATCTACGAATAAATTAATGTTTGAGGAAATTGATGGCCCGAATACTTGGCAGTAAAACATGGAATTCTACCTAACCACCATTTCTGGAAATAAGTTTAACCCGCTTTGCCCGGGTAATGCTTTAACCCACTTCGTTTTTGCCCCTGGTGGCTGTCATCGTATAAGTAGGATTTCATCCAATCCGGACCAGGGTTTTCTTTGGTCATGTATATTATTTGCTAACCTGTGGAATGTGAAGTAACACGATTGGGAAATGATATAGCTGGGTATGATAACCCTTCACGTCATTAGGAGTATTTACTACAACATGCATTGATTCTAGTAATTAGACCGTACCTGCGAATGCCTGGAAAATTTAAAAATTCGGAAGACTCGAAACACTCGTAAAGTGACGAAAGCCCCGCTTACATCTTCATTGTCCGTGATGATAAGGCCGATGTAATAAGGTAAAATTGCTACGACGTCGATAATGCTCATTACGGACCGCATGAACTTGCACCTGTTAGGTGCTGCGAAGAGCCGCAGCGAATATTCGAAGGTGAATATCATTACACAAGCTGTATCGAGACAGAAAAATACAAGCTGATATCGTTCACCACATTGCAATATCTCTATGGAACCGGGCGGCGCACCGCATGGTATAGTTTCAACAATATTGGCTAAAACTGAAACAGCGATGAAGAATCCAGTCACGTAATAAAACACAAGAGCTGGGGTATTAGTGTGTGGGTTTGAAAAAGCGGACCATATGCGTTTTCTTAGCGAGAGGCGTGGTTTTATTGGTCCGCCACTGAGAATACCCCCCGGTCCGTCGAGCGTGGTCGCTGTGGGAGGATTATCGTCAATAAGTCTTTCTTGATTTTCCCGTTTTCGATCGCGATAATCTTCATAACAACAATCTCCGATCATCTCAGGTATTATGCCAAAAAACGCCAGTTCGTCGTCGATCGCCGAAATGCATTCGGTTCGCGGGAAATGCATCTTGCCCGTTCGGTAGAAACCTAGGATATGTCTGAATATCTCCGAATCGCGGTCGAAAAAATATTCTTTCCTAGTTTCGTCGTAGAAAAAATCTTTTTCGTCGCTGCCGAGCATCGTATCCGGGTACTTCTCCAAAGTGTTTTTCCACGCTTGAAATCTACAACCGCTCACATTGAGGGTAACAATCTCGTCATCCTTTTTACGTCGACTGTGCGGAACGGGGGGAAGTTCAACGGAGGCAACAGGTGCCCAGCCTGCAAAAAAATAGATTACTAAGTGTAATTCCTAGGTATAAAGTATGAACCAGTTGAATCGCGAACGTTTGCGCTGCGTAGAAAGTACTAGTGAAAAATCTAGATTGAGCGTTGAAGCGACGCATTGTTGAGGTAACATCCTAAAATACCCGTACCCGCCCTGTTTGGCCCTTGTTTTGCACGTGGACCTCTGCCAAGTACATTACTTTGGTATAATCTGAGAATTGATTTGATGCTGTACTACATAAATTGATAAAATGTGTTCATCAACATGCACAGTCCAGTTTGTTATTACATTTCAAGGCTGTACTTGGAAACATTCCCCTTTGAAAAGAGTTGGAATGTTAATACTTCAGAGATTCTTCATAAGCCTTGTGTGGAAAGTTCTCTCAGAGGGATTATTGTTAAACTTTGAAAAGTAACTAGATATCGTACGGAATTTCATATTATACAAATCGCATTCGAGGATCATTGATCTCATTCGTAAGTTGAAATAGGAATCGAAAAGTTGGTCCCAAGAGAGAAAATGATTTAAAAGAACTATTTAAACTTAGTTCAAGGTTGTATTTTTTTATGATTATTTTCTTCACTTTTTCTAGTTTTTTCTTTCTGATTTGCTCTCGCTCTCCTCGTTGAAGTGTTTTTACGTAAGATCGATAGTGCTTTCATCAGAGGCTTCTGGGAATCGAGGATCTGACGGATCTCCTAAGACCTAAACTACTGTAGAGTGTGTTTTATGTATTTAAATTTAACGAGACATTTGTTATCGGTTCGTTTGATTCGCTTCGAACACAAACCAATCGCCGGGTGGTGAGATGTAACGTTCGGTAACTTATTATTGCGAGGACTTACAAATGATAGACTTTTCCTCCACTAGAAATCTTGTGACTAATTTTATGTCACCAATTGTTTCAATGATTGTGTCAAACAAGAATATTTAAAAAAAGCAAAAAAGAGAATTAGACACAGAATTCATCATGTGAAATGTTAAATAAGACTACATTTTTACGAGAAATGAATGGGGGAGGAAAAGGAGAATGGCACAACTGAATTCGTGCGTGAAATTGACGTACGGAATTCAAAAGGTTGTACAACCCTGATTTAGTTCATTGTCCGTCTATTGGAGCAAAATCATGATGACCTTGATGACATTCTTCCACCTATGTGGCCTTTAAATAGTATTTTAGCTTCTAGGAGGGCACCGGTCAAACCCACCATATATAGCAATCAATAATCAGCACGCATGTTTAATTCATAAGTATATATGGCTTATTCAGCTATCTGAGATCAATTATTCAGAGAACATTCCATATGACAAGATGTACATGATTAATTCAGTGATAAACCCGTAAGTAACAAAGTGTAATTACTTTTTGGAAATAAAATATCAACAAATGGATTACTGATGAAAATATCTAGATGCAGTAGCAGGAAGGTGATTATCGGTGGAATAGCCTTGGTTTTAAGTTATCAATCTTTGAAATGGAGGTATTTCGGATTCAAGTTATATTACCGAAGGAAAGAATCGGTGTAATTAAATTGAATATTGTCACAAAGCTGTTGAATGAGGATGATAACAGCAAAGAATGCGCCTCAGAAATTACAAAAACCATCGCGTTAATTCCGCCAACAAGGTAAACATTTTCATTGCGAATACATGTATTTGAATGATTATTCCCTTCTCCACCAGTTCAATAAGTAGAAATGGCATTTACCTGCGGGGTTGCAAGACTTATTTACAACATCTACCCAAGGTGTACTCATCACATCTTATAACCGGGTAAAACAAATTCCCAAAACATCCTATTTCTCTTCTATTTCTCTATCCTCATTGGCGTGGATATGTCGTGTACATATTTTTTTCGAAAAATAAATAATTTAGGCGACGATATTTGCATTAAGAATTTGTGACTATCGGTAGATAATGAAATAATAAAAGGGATGGTTTCGTTCAGCCTCCTCCTTGAGATCGTATCAATTTCGCGACATTTTCGATCCACTCTCGTACATTCGATATTTTTAAAAGCTTATCATCCACTTGTACGAACACACATTATCCTTGAAAGGTATTTTATATAGCTCGAGTTATCAAGAAAAAAAAAGTTCAACTGGACCCTACGGTCAATAACGCAATTGTGTATGGAAACCGGGCCACAACGTCAGAGGAACAGATGCGATAGCTAATGTGAACATATCGATTGAAAGCCTAATTATTTTTCAGAATCGGTCAAATTAATCCCACTACTTGAATTTGGAATGAGGGGGTGATGGGTAAAAGACAGAAAAAGGGGATCTCAAAAGTGACTGATTTATCTCCTTTCTTCTTTTGTTTTTTTACTCTAGGACTGTTTAACATAGGATAGCTAAAGGAAGTGGCTTATTTATTTTCGGTTGGCTAGATATGTTAGAAGTTGTAACGAATTTATGTTTTCGATGCCAGGACAAACAAGACCGAATTTAATTCTCCTTTTTTTCCACTTAGCTCCCTTTTCTTTCCGAGTGTCGGCGCACCATTTCGTCCATCCCTGTATTCATCCGACGGCTTTCTTCACAAAATCCGTAAGTTTATTATTATCAAAGCACGCAGCAATGAATAATTAATGACCACGAGCGCGGTTAGAAAATTCTTTAGCAATATTTCAGTTCGCTCAATCGCGCCCGGAGAGAGTTTATTTTCGTCGCACACAAGTATTTATGCAATATAGATGACTATAAAATCCTTTTATTTGCTGTGAATTATTGACACCGCGCCACGGTAACCTACCGTGAAATTTGATATCGAAAAGTTGAAGATAATTGATGCAATTGCGATGATGGCAGGGCGCTTCTGTCATTTTCCCTTGACAACCCGGCATTTTTTTGTAAGAAACGTGGACTCTTTATGCTTATCGTCATTATGAAATTTGCTAGAGGCCAATGTCAGCCGACAAACATATATACAGACTATATAGTCCAGATTTGTAGAAACACATAGGTACATGGCATTTGATATTTTCGACTGTGAGAAATCTTGAATGAAAACAGTCTTGAAAAATCTAACGACTATGTGAAAGCGAGTGGTAACACCTTTCTTATATCAAAGGCGGTATTTAAAGAGTCACGCACTTGATCCCTATAATTACAGAATTTTGTTCTTCAATATAATTACAGTGTATTCGTTTGCGCGTCCCGTGAATAAACATTGCTTTGAAGTTTACCAGACTTGCGAAATTCAGTAAAAAAGATTTTAACCATTTGTTTTAAATGGGTTAACATGAAATGAAATTTGGTGGGTTCGATTAGCCGGAACAATTTTCTATTTGAGGTGAGGTTGAAGCGAATAGAAACCTACCGCTATGTCTCCAGTGGTCTACCACTAACTCTTACCCGAAACCCCATGAAGTTCTATGGTAAATTTGCTAACATATGCGAAATATTGTGGAGTTTTATATCCTGTTTTCAACTCTGAGAACTGTTCATCACCCTAATGTTAAATGTGGACAATCAACGAGGAATGCATTCTTACATACAAAATTTTGGAATTGAGTTTGTGCAAATAGTTTTCATCTATTTGTATTTTTTTACATTTAAATCCGACAACGTAGTTCATAGGTTACTTAGTGACCCGTAGTTCAAAGGTCGCAATGACGTAATAACTCGGTTCGGGTCATTTGGTACTGGGTACAAGGTGATGGGCAGAACTACATGCAAGGCATGAACAATCGCGTGAAATGGATGATCCTGTATGAAATCAGGTATGATTTTTGTAAAACTATGTAGTTTATGTTTTAACTGGTAACTGAGCAACCAGCTATGCTCAAACTTACACTAAAGTACAGTGCTAAATAGAGATAGAGAATTGGAAGCATTTGTTAATGGCGCCATTATTATCATCAATGACGAACTGGGTCAAGTGAAATTACCACTTTGTAAAAACTGACCGCATGCGATAGGAAACTTTCTACAGTCAGTCATCGGGGTACTCACGCAAATCTCATGGGTGCGTATTAGGGAAGTTCAGCCGTACAGATGGAAACCCATTGAGGTCTTTATTCAACAAACAGAATCCCCTATCATACAATTTCTATTAAATCTTATAAGCCATGCAAAGGTCATTAATGACAGACATATTACGTTCGTTGTGTTCTGTTCGAGAGTACAGCTCACTGTCGGAACATAATAACTATATCAATAGCGAGGAGGTTGAGCGAACTCCGTACCATGTACTGTACAACCGATTTTTCGTAAATTTTAGTTCAAAGTTGAGTCTCTACATTTTGCTTTTGGATTTGGTGATTGTACTTTTATACGAAACTCCGCATAATCGTGAAAATTTGCCTTTCCCCAATGTCTTCCAATTAACCATGTTGTATTGAATTATATTCGGGAGCAGCAGAACTAATTAATAATCTTTTAATTAGTTTTCGAACATACGCGATGTCCGTCAAACACGTCAATTCTAATTGCCCGTCTAGATTTATTGAACGTTTCCATTTTGGCGAATACAGCAGCCGGGAGTGCTAATCCTAGTGTAGGTATTTCGTCACTTATTTTCTGGGCTAGTAAATGAACTGCTCGGGTAGTTTTACAATTGATGAATATAGCTACACGGATTCGTTTTACTGCCGAGCAATTTGGACAGAATTCCTGAACCACTGACTATTTTCACGCTTTTTGATATCTGTTTCGCTCGGATTCTTACAATTTATAGAAAATTCAAGTGCTATCAACATAGGAATGCCATTTAAAAAGCAGGACAATGTTTGAATTACCTAATAGACCGATAAAAGTACTAAAGTAAAGTACATACCCGGTGTTTCATTTATAGAAATTGTGCTTAAAATAACCTAATCTAGATCGATCGCATGATCTCAGCCTTATTAAGATGCGTTTGGACTATATATAACAACTATATGCAAGAATTGGAAATTCGTTAAAAAGACTTTGTACCAATGTAGAAATAAAAATCGATATATGGCTTACTATATCATTGATATATCTTATATCTCTTAATCCGCTGGCGAATACACATGTTATGCTTCTACAAGACATCGATCCGGTATCCTAAGATGTGTATTGCAAACCTAATACAATCGCAGACAACACCATATAAATCGAAACACCTGAATATTACCTTTTCCGAACCCAAGCCCAAAGTCAAAAGTAAAGTATTTTTCGCGCTGATGCATCCATTAAAATAAAAGCCGTGGTCGATATTCACGGTAGTCGTTTGCGATTAGAAAGTTAAAATGGGAGTAATCAGGCTTGATAACGAATTTCGGGTACAAGAAAGAAACAACATGTTATGTTGGACAGCTAAGTCTTTTGTAATCGATTGACATAGAATAAAAAAACGACGATTTCTTGTTTAAATAGAAAACATTCGGTCGGTAGGTAACCAGGCGCACATTCAAATCACTGTTCCCATTTTCTATGATAAAAAATGGGGTTGCAAACGCTTTCAAGCTTTTCCATATCCCACCAGGCTTATTTCACATTGAATATTTTACAGGTGGCGTATTCTTTAGTAACATAATTTTTTAAATACCAAGGTTATATTAATTACCAGTCGGTCAGATACAGTTGTAATATTGAGTGGTCTATAAAATACTACGTCTACTGTACACGCAAATAGTTTGGATATAATATATTATGAGCGAGTGCGCGTTGTACATGTAGAGCGTATGTGACCCGGGGGATCTGAATGTTAGATGCGATAGCAGTAAAAAACGTCCAAGGGTGCTGATGAAGTGCACTGCATTAGAGTACATAAATGATGAGTCTTTGTCATGTCAGTCTTAACGAAAATAGTAACCTCAAAATCTGAACATACAGTACAGAAATAGAACCAAAGAGACATTAGAATCGATACTAATTAAAATTGAATGACCAAAGGAACGATACGGGACAAGGCAAGGTATACGGGACTACACAAACGCAGTTAGCTGGTTGCCGCGCCAATCAGAACATATATTTTTAATGACGTTGCGTACAAAATTCTGATGAACAAATATCGATTTTCATAGCGACGAAGTCACAGAGCTTAACAAAGTGCTCGTCTGTCAATGCAAGTAGTGTCTTCGGCCAAGGGCTTATTACGGCTTATCGTTGATATTAATGGCTACATCATTTTAATGTTTGTCTTACGCTTCGTTGACGAATAAAGGAAACGATTGTTTTCAGAAAACTCAACCCCGTTAACAGCGCGTAACAGGGTGAAAATTATTGCCCCATGGACGTCAAGTGCTTTCGAGTAAATCTTTGTCGATCGGGTTACTAGTATTTCACCGTTTAACCCATATTCAGTTGACCAGCGCTTCTGGTTTCAAACCCGTCACCCACGAATGTAAATCGTGACACCGATATCCGCTAGTTGAATTTTCCGGCTACTATAGGTCTAACTGGAAGCGAATATCCATTTGAAAAATCGACGTCAACGCTTTTGCCTATGCAAACACTAGACCTACGGAGACGCCGATCCCAAGGGAAGTTGCGACTTAACGATAAGCTCAAATCGTGTGCACTATATGGTTTATGATTATGTTTATGAAACAATGAAGTGAAAATTCGTGAAGGTGCGCCCGCAATGGAAAACACTAAAATAATCGACTATTAAGATCAGGATTCGTATTGCGTAAATGATATGTTCTGAAGAAATCTTCGCTTAAAATCGTTAAACTCCCCCATTCGACAATGATATATATATACGTAATATTGCGCAAGAACTGATAAAAAGCAGACAAAGCGTTTATTTGATATGTGCTTTACATAACATTTAGTTAAGTCATGAAACGAGTACATCATTTCAAATATCACAAGTAGATATGGTGCTCAGCGAAAACCATCAAACAAGATGATTGACAAAAAAATGAACTTTGAAATTTTAGGATTTTACTGAGATAAGTTAAAGGTTAATGGAGCAAAGGCAATTCCAAAATTTTAACGAAGGGTGGCACTTGCTTTATGCCCGAGTTTATGCATATTCCCGCATGTTCGACTTCGCCAGCCGCCTAAATTATTAATGATGTTGATAGAGCTCAAAACACTTAGATTGTGTTCACGGACAGTCCTAGAGCTAAAACGGGAAACAGATAGCCAAACATACTACGCATATTGAGCATTGAAGGGTCAGTATAATTTAAGTGTTTCATATGAAATCTAAGCCGTGATGGTAACAGCAAATATCCAGTTTTATCCTTCTAACATTTCATATATCTCAAAATTGCCCTGTTGGGGAATGCACTCTTAATTTTCGTACATGGTAAAAATCAAATCTCCTTACATCCCCACTCCATAGAATATGCCATAAAACATTAAAATACGGAAGCCTGTTATCACCGCGTTTCTGATTTGAAGAAAATCCTACGTGTGTATATAACAATGTACGAGTGAGCTTCAGGAAAAACTGCCCAATCTAGCAATCACCATCTGCTTTAATTCAATATTTCGTACTCACCTATTGCAGCTGCCCTCGCGAACGGTAACCAGGCTGCAACCGCACTTGCCATTGACACTGGCTTGATGAATATACAGTAATGAAGACCGGTATTGTCGAATAGCTCCCTATACTGTAAACGCTCTCCACAAGTATCTGTGCTTATATCACCAGGATTAAACCATATTATATTACTGTAAAAATAGATTGCCTCCTCAATTATTATCCCACGATCATAGATCACAAACTCTGCAATTATACTTCGCTATTGCGAACGCATAAAAAGCCTGTAGATGCGTATGGCCAAACACAAATCAACTTGAGGTTACTAAACTATCTAGCCACAGGTGGATAACAGTATCTCATCACTAATAAAAGACGAATACCATCAAACAGAGCTCACTGCACTCCAGTAAAAACAAAACACGACCATCTGTAATATTCGCTCTCTCGCCTACCTGGCGTGATTTTGTGCATTTTGCTAACAGCGATAGCATAAAATATGCATTAACCAGACAACAATTCTTCTTCGTTTAAAATAGAATGATTGACAGAACTGAAATATTCATGCTAAAATCGCTACAAGTCCTTCGCCTAATTAAATCCAAAGGCGAAAAGTGAAGCAAATTAAGTCAAATGGAATGACGAGAGGGCCATGCTTGCTTGACACTAAAAGGTTTCTTCAACCATGATTCCTGCGTTGAACAAGTGAAAGGAATGCCTTGACAGGGTATTACTCCGTCTGTCTGAAACATGTGAAGCGTTATAAACAATACGAACGAGCGACAGATTACTGGACGCATTCTTCTTTACTACGAAGCACATCTTCCGTCAACTACTCGAGACTAATGCTCTATCCACCACTTAAACTACCGAATCAACAACACGATAGTAATTTCACGTAAAGGCGCTCCTGGGCGTGCGGTTACCTAATGTTTTTTCTAACGTGGCTTACTACCGAGACGCAAAAAAGGGAGTCACAGTCTACCAATTGTACGGCGGTAATTACAAGGGCTAGACTACGAAGATGCTCTGTTCCGTACCGACGTCAATACAAACGTACGGTAAAAAGGCTTTCAAATTTCCTTTATGTTAATTTTCGTTTTTGTCCGAATTACGCTTCGACGGAATCAAATAATGTTATTTTTGGACGTCAAGTCGACTAATGTTATTACGGGGCACTACGATCTAAATGGAGATTCAACGCGTCTAACGTTATTACCAAAGCTAACAGTAATAGCAATGCTATTTATGATTCGGCGTATAAATTCACTTAGCCCCCTTAACGTTTTTACCTTAAATCTTCGGTAGATGAAAATCGAATGAGCCCATAAAAATACCTTGAAATTGAAAATCTCTTTCGAAATTGAAAATTTAACCTGACTATGTATCTCCATCAAAACAGTCTATTCAATTTTAAATTCTAGACAGTCGAATACATTGCCTTTTGCTAGTACTAAAGCCGCATGATTTTGCAATTTGCAAGTATTCTGCAACAGAATAGAGCAGTGTCTCAGAGGAGGTCCCTCGAGCGGATAGTAGTAGCCTTCCCTTCGTCCTTCTTTCCGAAATGAAAAGAGCAATATGGAATAATGCACCGTAACATTATTATTAGCGAGCTCATCAATCGTTATCAAGCATCCCAGATGGCATTACATGCGACGGTGGATAAATCATTATTCTTACAGTTTACGTCAAGCGTCTTGACGAACGAATCGAAAGTTAATCTAGCTAAACGAGAAATCTATCATTGTCAATAAAATCATGACGGAAATAATACTAATTCCAATAAAGTCAATGCGATTTTGCTGTTATCTGTCTCATAATCCGTATTAACTTGTTGTATAGACTAATTAAAAATGCGAAGGGGGGAGCATTAATAAGAATTCTGTCACAAGTGGTTACACAAAAAGTTCTTGAATAATGGTCTATTTTCGTATGTGTCAGTTTTCGTCCTGTTTTTTGACAACAACAAAGAATTTCCCTGGTTTTCGTCCGTAATTTCGGTGTTCACATGCTCTTATCATTTCCTACAGGGTTTTACATAAATTAAACACGCAGATACCGAAAAAAAACGTAAAAAAAAAACTCTTTCTAACTCATACCAATTGAGATGATTTACTTATGAATATTATATCTAATACGTTATAAACCATACTGTAGGGTTCAAGTAACCGACCGTATACCGCCAACATAATATCAAGCAGTTACTTCTCAATACATTTAACATTTTTCCGGAGTCTTTTTATTTCTCGTGGTAGTTCTGTGGGTTGCCTTGGAATGCCGCGGTGTTAGGGGTAACAGAGTAGGTGCAGATAACTTGGGTACTGTACGAAGCAGTTTCGTTAACTTTTGAACAATAATAGGATTAGTTTCGTGTTGTACACCTTCAAATCCGCAAAAAAACATTTCTAGGAAAGGAAAAAGCCTAATTATTCGCTCTTAGCATCGACATCCGCTCCTCGAATAATTTAGATAAATTACCGAATGTTTATGCATAATTAAAGCGAAAAGCGTCAGAATGTTCCGCAACAAACTGGTTTTAATTTTAGGTTGATTTGGCATCTTGAATATTTTCAAGGCATGTATAAGAAAATGAGTAAACAGATATTGTAGCTGGAAGCGAATTCGTGTATAAATTACAAAAAATGAATGGATATTAGATTGTACCTTCCTAGAATGTTGTTATTTTACTACAGCCTTAGGGTTCGTTCGCAAGGGCGTAGTATTTTTAGCGACCCAATTTTGAGCACACTTCTTTTATTATTCAACGCAACGTTTCGATCAAAATTAAATTGCCTTCCCTCTCAAGAATGATAGGTTTACAGCATTGTTTTCAATAACTGACAGTTGCCACATTAACAATTTATTGCCATATTTTCGTATCTCCCTTGGACCTTATAATTATTCCCGTTTACATTGGGATAATGTAAAATCGATAGTCTTTGTCATCTTTCGCATTCGGGGTTTGCGGTTACTTTATTGTAAGAGTCTCCCGGCAGTCTTTGAAAAATAGTTTTAATTGACGGCAAGGACGCACAGAGGCGTGACATTGGTTGAGGTAAACATGTCTTGCAACTGAAATCAATGCAAGTTTTACGTCTGTGAGTCTAATCAATGTTACATTGAAATAAAAAGCTTTTTGATGTTTATATCCTGAAGTCACTTTGATTAATAAATACAAACTAACATCTTTCGAATAATATATAGAGAAATGAAAACAAAACGTGATAAGCTAAATGAGAATCTCTGATAAACAATGTCGTATTTATTATGCTATGTTTGTATGTTTTATGTCTCACCGCAAAATACTGAAATACTTGTTTTTCTCGTGCATTGTTTATAATGAGCTTTTGGGATCTGAGTCAAAATCAACCTTATCAATCCTTCTAAAGATTGTCAACATAATTACAAAAGCCAAATAAAGTACATTTAGAGGGTCGAAGGTAATAGTAGATTATTAGCACTTGTCTGACATCTTGTGGGTGAAACTTACAAAATATGCACACTGACTTGGACGCACAAGCATCAACTTGAATTTTGTAATTAGCCATGCAAATTTTCTTACATTAATTGGGCTAATAATATATTTGACCGTAAACATTGTGTAAGTACATTCATGCAAACATTATCTTACCCTTTTTAATTCCCCTAATTCAAGTATTTTTTTAAGCGCGCGCCCGAGTATACCGAGTACTGTACTATTCTTTTGAATTTGTGTCAACTGAAATTTCTTTGTTTATTCTGTTGTGCAATTTCATTAATTATTTCTTTGACGTTTTATCATCCACTTAACCTTAACACTATCTCCTGTACTTCTTTGTTAACTCACGGAAATTGAAAATATCGCGATATAGATCAAAATGGCAGTATGAGCTAGCACTAAATTAGGCTATAGCCTGCTGAGATCGATACATTATTGAAATACAAGATCCATGAATTCAATTTTTCGAATTCGAAGTACTGTATTTCAATCTATGAATTTGCTATTGCTCAGCATCATTGAAAAAATGGAAATGAACCACCTACCTCCATTGTTTCCATTGATTTTTGCATCGCCGTCTTTTTCGTCTACACTCGTATCATAATCATCGTCAAATAACTCCATGTCGAAAATTGAGGAATATTAAATAGTTTCAAACTTCACATATTAAATCTAGGATCACTGGAACGTAATAAACACTATATTCAGTAATACTACTATTTAGGTTTCTGCTATAAAAGGAAGGCGTGTGTTTTGGTTGAAAAGTAAAACACTTTAAAAGTTAATGAATGATAAAAGTTATGAACGCTTTAGAAACATGAATCAGGTTACGTATATTTTCTGCTACTGCACTCATGATTACTGTGATAATCTGCAAAGATTCACCGAATTTCCATCTTTTCCTGTGCGAAAATACCCATAGCATCTCGTACGTCTGTCCGTAAAACTGACAACTGCGTTCGCTTATCTTCACTCTGAAAATCTTTTACTATATTAGCCAGTGATGCAGGACATTAAAAACGCAAGGAGTAATGTCGAATCAATATGAAAATTAATTAATCTCACAGCCATTTCTCTTCCCTTTCTCTGTAGCCATTCAATCTAAATTAATGTATAAGTTATTATGTATAGGCTATTACCTCCATAAATAAGAAACCAATGAGATATTTTTAAATTTTAAGATTGAATTCTATATATACCAATGGTTTCTGGTCGTAACATAAATTAAATCAATATGCACATATTTCGAAAGTAATTAGTGGCTTCCAGAGCGATGTTTTGAATAAATATTCATTCATTTGATTCCGCTATGTCCACGTGTGGAAGATTCGCTGTAAGCACGAATGAGGAAATAAATCAGGAAAGCCAACTGAAAACTAAAAAGTTCAGTTAATCGTGTGAACAGTGGATCCTGTCATAGCCGATCATAGAAAAGAACATGACAGGACCTTCTTCATTCACGAGTATATGTTATATTTTTATATGTGGAGTATGGTAACACTGAAAAAATAATCAATTGCTTTCTCGCAAATCAAGGAAAACTTCCCTCTTGTGTATCTCAGAGTATTATTCTATCTACCAATCATTTGTTGGCTAAGAAAAACACCGCCATCACTGATATATTCTCATTTTCCATATCTATATCATTGTCTCATTGCTGTACTATATCGCAGGAATTGGGATTTCTAGCAATACTACCTAGCTATCGTCGGATGACTTGTCATGAGTGGAGTACATTGGGATAAGACCAATGCAGACGTCTATAGGACTAATTGCCTGATAGCGGACAGAAGCAGAAGTACATCTGCTTAAATAATTCCGTAGGCTTATTGATGACACGAAAACTACTTTAAAGAATAATTAAAAGAGGGCAGGCCATTAAAATTTAACGTAGTTTAAGCTTGACAAGCGAATAAGAATCTGGACAGCACACACGAACTTATTATGAAGGATGATCGTACTTTAGCTCGGTGGATTGATGATGATGATGATCCTATGCTATCTGGAGAACCCTGCTCAGTACATCTCTTATATACTTTGTACATTATCCAACATAGTAGTTATCCTTAGTCTAAAATATTCACTACCATTACGACTAAAAGACATGATTTTATCAACTACAACATTACAATTACTAACTTCGCTACCATTTACAGCAACGCAGTCTCGACGTACTTGAATGATATGTTATAAATAATAAATTGTAAAATGAAATCGATATTAGATCAAAAACAGAATGACAATTTTACATGACCCTTTTTTCCTACCCCGTCCTGCACACGACGGCTATGCCGTCCAGTGATAGGGTGAAAATACCATGGCATGGAAATCAGTGCATATATTTTTAATACAGAAAGTACAGCATCCTGTAAATCAGGGGTTCCCAAACGTGGGGTCGCGCGACGAATTTTAGGGGTCGCAAAGAGTACATCAATTTTAAGTTTTGAAATAGATTTTGTCGGGGTTAACCTAAATCAATCGACCCAATTTTTTCAGGGAATATTAGTTTATGTATTACGTCTCAGATGTGCTAATTTTAGTGTAATTGCTTCAATAGAAGTTCATTTATAAACGTCGATTGTACTTTGCCATCTAGCGGTTAGCAGTTTTTACTTCGCTCAACGGTTATAAATGATCCAACCGCTAGATGTCACTATTATATCATTTATAACCGTTAAGTGAAGTAAAAGTGTCCAACCGCTAGATGGCAAAGTACAATCAACGCTTATAAAGAATAAATGTTTGTTTGTTGTTTGTTCTCGAGTATTAGAAGTTAGATTTATCTGTTCCAATATCTAAAATGTATATTTTGAACTGTTTATCACCGTCAAACATGAAGGGTCGCGGAAAATTTTGATAAATTAAAAGAGGTCGCTAGCAAAAAAGATTGTGGTGCCCTGCTGTAAATTATTTCATCAGGTCCTTATCTCATAGCAGGGAGTTGCTTGGAACTCAAACAAATCTTTTCCACGCCAGATGCTAATTAATCAAAATTATAAAAAATAATAACAGAATGTGGGTCGAAAATTTCGTGGTAACGGGATGTAACTACTTGGGCGAGGTGAAATCAAGAATCGAGTTTGCTGCAGCAATTTGATCGATGACGTCCGATCACGACCCATATGAACTGAATCAATAGAACGTATAAAGCATGAGGTGATCCGAATAATATTACACACGCCAAATACTTGTTCATATTGCCAAAAGTATGGTTAGGCTTCGTCTTATCCTTGCATGTGGTGGGCGTATGTAAATATACTGGTATTGGCTATGCACTTTATGCTTCAAATGTTATTTTACTGGTTTGGAGAGTTTCAATTCAGGAATGAAGTAAAAAAGTATTTCCGTGATATGACAGTCTAGCACTTGTCAATTCAATTTCAATCGATTATTCAACTATATCATTTAAATGAAGGAAATCTTAAAAAATATCTTATATCATAACATAGGGTCAATGTATTTAGTAAAGACGAGGATAAAATTAGGACTGAGGTAGAGTCGAAAGTCTTACTTAAGTACGAGAGAGTGCAAGTTGGTATTTAAACTTTTATTTTATGCATTCTCACCTTAAATAGTTTTACGTCTAATCGTTGCTATAGCTATACGTACATATTTAGCTTGGTGAACTGGTGTACGACCTACTCTGAGTTGGTTGAGTTATTGGAAAGGCACGGTAGCCTTGTTAGCGGTTCTAAGTCTTCGCAATCAGATGTGGGAGAATAGATAACACGCAAAATGACGTCAAGAAAAAAGCAAGAAGAAAATCATTTGAAAATCCTTAAAGATTTATTAAATCAACCAAGCAATAAAAAATGTCTTGAATGCGATCAGAGAGGTCCAACGTACGTCGATGTTACGATTGGTTCTTTCGTTTGCACTTCTTGTGGTGGAATTTTGTGAGTATTTATTTATTAAAATATAATATAAGACTGTTAAGATGCTAACTAAACTCTGTAATTCTCGTGCATTCGCCACCGAGGCTACTGACACACACTGGTCTGCACTTCACATGACAGCACCATGTAGTGGTGAATTTTTGATTACAGATCAAAAAATGCTTTGTACAATGAAACATGAACTTTGAATTCATTCTTTTTCAAAATAAAACAAATGGAAGACCCTGATTCCAAACCATATCACGCTCCTAACGCATGGATTTTGAGAATAAACTTTGAACCAAACATAAGCGAACTTGTAAATTAGGGTCGTGTATCCAAACCCCTAATAACGGCAACGTACACTGCAGCAGTTGGAAGGGTGGGGTGATCTCAGCTTACAAACTCCTGAATGAATCACGTGGTTAGAATGGATCACAATGAGGAAGTTGAAATTAAATATCCATTACATGACTTCTACTGGTATTCCTCCCCTTGAATTTGTAATTCCTCTCCTGGGATACAAGTGCCTCTCGATGGAGATAACTATTTTGAACTGTTATTTCGGCAGGAGAGGACTCAATCCACCTCATCGAGTCAAATCAATATCAATGACGACTTTCGCTGCTACTGAAATAACATTTATTGAAAGCCGAGGAAATGAGGTTTGTGACATGGCATTCTAGTATATTCAGGTCATTCTTTGCATCAAGTTGTAGACTTGTGAATGAGAGAGTTTAATCACCAATAACACTTGTAGATACAGTACATTATTATACCGGATTTGCTTTTATAACATCTCTTTATATTGCAGTGGTGTCGAGCTGTTTACTTAGCAAAATATGATGAAAGATCGAAAGCAAAACCAGAATCAAGAGGAGACCAAACCAAGCTGAAGCATTACATGGAGCTTAAATACGAACAGAAGAAGTGGTATGAGAGTCCAAGCCAACAGAGAAAACTCATGGAAAATGCAGCGGCAACCAAGAAAAATACTGACACGGCTTCCACGAGCAGTCCCCCACCAGTAAAACCACTTCAGAGTCTACTTGGAAAGGCTGGAAATAATGTCCAAATACCCTCTGCCAAAGCAGTGAGTTTGTTTACTGCAATAGTACTGAATTGTTTTAGTATTTACCAGATAGGGGTGATGGGAGAACAAGGAATAATTATATCTTAATGATCACCTGCTACATTATTTTTGGGCCACCAGATTGTGCTCTGTGGTTTTAATCATTTTTATGAGAGCAGTAGAATAGACTCATTTTTCTAGACAGCAGTTCATAAAATCAAATGTAACATATACTTGCCGTTGGCTGTATATATATATGTATTTTAATTTAATAGTTTTGATAGGTTTAATATGACATCAGTTTTGTATATTGCATTTTCAATGATGCATCGTCAACTGTTTATAATTGAGTTCAGATAAGAATTAAGTTTACAGGAGTTTTTCGATGTTGTTGTCCTAGTTTCAATATCTGGTTTGCATAATGTAACATCCGTCATTATATTACCTCTCTTATATAGGACATTTACAAAGGAATCACAACCACAAAGATCAACAAACCGCCGGCTGATTTACTTAGCGATTTACACTCTCCGACTATAGTTGCACCAGCCGCGAATGATTTCGGACCCGCTCGCCCAACAAATTCTAATTCTTCTATGTTTTCTGATGGTTTTGCTGATTTTGACAGAGCATTTGGAGGATTTCAGTCAAGCCCCGGTAATTAGAACTGTTTTTTACTTCATAAGTTTTATATTTATTATCTAATTAATCTTAATTCAAATCCATGTGCTTGATGAGAAATTATTACCATGGTTCATCTCTATCTTTACAGCACCGACCCAGCAACAGTCATTTGCAGCTGCCTTTGGCCAAGTAAGTGCGCAGCCTATACCATTTACAAACATGACGAATAGTAATGCATCATCCACGGGTTCACAGCAAGCAATATCTGCATCGGACAGATACGCAGCCCTGGCCGACCTCGATATGCTGTTCGGTAAAACAGAGACACAAACCTCTGAGTAAGCATTACATCCTGTTCTCATGATTCCTATGATTTACTGATGTCAAGATGCTAATTAGATGTATTAGCTTTATTATTTTAAAATACCTAAATAGCATAAAACATTTACTGTTATTAGTAATTTTGGTATAGTGAAAAGTTGTCGTTCGTGACAAAGCTGTGTAATGCAAATATCTAAATAATAATTTTTCCTTTCTTAGTAATTCACTTCAATTAGATTTTTACTGTTGATTACCGTGTATCCTCGTTATATGCCATAAAATATCATCGTGAAAAAAACAAGGTCGTGCTAAATCGGGGATCTAGCGTTGATCTAATATAAAAGGGTCATCCTGTTGTATCTGAATTTGTGTTAAATTGAGGTGTTTTACTGTACGATATTTTTCATCTTTAGATAATGTGCTTGTATATGTTCAGCTAAGATTGTACATGTTCTGTATTTAGGGTCAATGATTTTAACTGGGCTTCACCTGCTAAGTCGACTTTTCCTTCTAACCAAACCAATCTGATGCAACCACCACAACAGCAACAACAACAGCAACAACAACAGCAGCAGCAAGCAGGTCCATTTGGTTCACCGTCCAACCAGCAAGGCAACTTCTACAACCCATCGCCTATTGTCAATAATAGTAAGTTGTTAATTGTAGTTGAAAGTGTAAAATAGAATCATCAATGTATTTTTCTTCATTTCAGATGTTCCTCCTTCATCTTCTTGGATGTCAACCCCAGCAGGGAACCAATACGCAGCAGCTTCAACATGGTCTGCTACTCCGTCAACATGGGCTCCTGCATCACAATGGCAGTCAACGTACCAGCCAACACCAAATAATGCGGCTGCAGCTATTGGCAATCCATTTTTAGCTCCGCCTGTGAATCAACAGCAACAAGCCCAGTCCAACATTTTTGGGCAAGGTAATAATTTCCGTAGCTTTGTCCTGGTGGCACATGTTAGTGGACATAATGTTTTTTGTGTGCCTGCAGTTAATGCAACTGGGAATGATTATGGACCGTGGACTCAACCGACCGCCCCTGCGACGACTGCTGGCTATGCAACTAACGTGGGAAAAATGTCATCTACTAATCCATTCGCTGTGAGCATATTTTTGCTAAATTATGCTAAAGTGGTATTGAATGAAGTACATGCAGATAGAGTTGTTGACACTTGGTTACCTCGACTTAAGCTTACATTGAATAAGAGAAATAGACATATTATATTGACTATTACATGTGTATAGGGAATGACATGGTATGTACTTTGATTCCTTCCCACTATCTAGAATTGAGTGCTCCAATAGTGTCAGAGATGTGATAGAGGTTTTTATATATATACCTCTTTTAATTCAGCATGGTCCTGGAACCACGAATGTCTGATATCAATGTTGACCTGCATAACACTCCGGGTAGTTAACGCTATGTTACCCTAAAAAATGAAGTGAAATTACTGACAAATATGCATACTTTTTAGCACTACTGTCCAATTTGAATATTCTTTGTCTCTGCAGATGACTGCAACACCTGCCCCAGCACCAAATTATCTTCAGCAGCAACAACAACAACCGCGAAATCTTCAACCTTCGATTAGCAATCAAAGCAATCCGTTCATGTTCTGAAACTGAATGTTTGTTATGTATCAAATATTCAATACATATGAATACTAATATCTAGGAGACAAAATGAGGTTTTCCAGGAAAGGAATTAAATGCAGATCCATTGAAATGAATTCTTGGGATTGATTGAAAACAATTTTGATTAAGATGAAGACTCTAGTCTTGATATTGAAGCATTTTTCATACCTTGTGAAGAGACAGCAGAATTCTACTTGCATATTGTGAAGATATATTTTATTACACTACTGTCATTCAATTGTTCCTATAATAATCAAGCTCTCTGACTTATACAGGTTTTTAATCCAATGTATTTTTCACTTTTATGTGCAGTGTGCTATATTTCAACTCGCGTAATAGCAGACGACAGGGTTAATAGTTCGGTCCTTGTTTGAATGCTTGTGTAATGCCTTCCTGTTTAGTCATTTGTCAAATTTAGTGTAATAGAGTTTCGTACTAACCTACATTTTGTGTAACCCCGTCTATAATAATGGTAACTAGAAAACATTTGACATGTCTATACAGTGCTGTATTGAGTATATTCTTGAATTTTCGGCATTAACCATATAATTTCAGTTATGTCCTAGACAGATCAAGTAATTGCTTCCCATACTGTACATTGAGTTGCAAAATAGATTCACTCTGTGTTTATACATAATGAAACAAATCCAAATATATATATGAGTATAAAAGTTCTGTTTGATTTCGCATTTAGAATCGTTTCAACAGCTTTTAAACTCTGCATGATATGAGTTTCTCTATAGAGAGAGAGCTTTCTGAGACTGTTTGGATGTCTTGGAGATTCGTTTCAGACTTATTGTCTATAATGCATGGGTGATATTTGGCCAACTTCGAGGTAAAATCAGCAGGGGATAAATTATCGACTTGATTATCGATCGTATTCGGTATAAGAATCGTAGCCGCCAAGTACAAGGCATGATTTGTTAAAGTGCCGGTCATTTCAATATTTGGTATCGTCTGTAACGGAACGTACGCGAATATTAAATACAATATATTGAATCTTAAACTACCGCAGAAGGTCAATTGACTCGGGGTGTGTGGGTATCATTGCTTAGTAGGCTACATCACGGAATATATATCCGGGGATCTCCCACACGTTGTGGTGCCGGGAGAGGTGAGGATCCCAAAGGCTTTTTATGCATGTTAATCGTACATTTGAATGAATATACATATTTATTTATCCCATATATATACTATACTATGCTCTTAGGGAGCGCAGAAATTGATATGGAGATTGATTACTCGTGTGAAGTACTCGTGGATTTTCGCGGGGAAATTGATGTTTCAGAGGCGGATGAAATTTTGTCCTCGATAGTATACTTTCTAATTCTTAATCTGTTGCTTTGTGCATTAGTCTTGCTTGCAAATCTACAGCATTAGGATATGAATTATTTGTACGGTATTATTCCGTAAACTTAACGCAGTATATTGTGTTTTACAGCGAAGATATATGGTGTACTACTTATTAGAACCACACTATGTTTTGAAGAAAAACTTTAAAGTAATATGGCGACTTTTACGGCTTCTCTTTCGATCGTGAAAGAGCTCCGAAGACTTGCCAGCATTCAGACAAACAGGCCATATATGTTACGCAATGACGTCAATTCACTCTTGGTATTCACGGATCCAGATGAACAACCACGGGAAGTTGTGAGTATTCATTTTAATTTCTTTATTTCAAAATTGTTGAACTTTTTAGATCTTAATGGTCGTGATGGTTTGTATACGATATAAAAAATTTCTTTGCGTAATGGCGTAATAGTTTATGCTTTTGCATAGCTATATGATTTTGCTGGTGTACCTTCCTATCTGCAAATTCATAACAAATATGTAGTGCTGTTAATCTGCTGGCTGCTATTCTGTAGACGTTTATTTATGATATACCACCAAATCGATTTTATCAACTCCTAACCAAATGAATTCTTTTTTAAACTTATTATACATTTTAGGTAATTCATGCCTTACATGCATTGCGCTTCCTTGCTCATGAAGCGTTGAAAAATGAAAATCAGTTAAGTGCATTTCAAAACACTGTTGGACTCCTAGAGCTACTGGAAAAAATAAATTCAAAGTGAGTATTTTGTCATACAAATACTAACAACATACCTTTATTTATTTAATTGATGAATTTGGATGCGAAAGGGTATGGCCATCACATAATGTCTTTAGCAGAGCTTCCCATCCGGATGTCTGAATTTCACGTATTATTTCCTTATTCCTTTTATCATGTATAATGTATATGAATGATTCCATTGAGAAAAATTGACCCTTTTCTGGGTGTTACCGTACCCCAATAACCACTAGGACATAAGAAATATTACATGAAAAAGATTGGTATTTGCTTAACTAAGTATTACAGTATCCTTCCATTTTTAAATCCAGAGAAAAATATGATCCGGGATGTACAAAATTATCTTCAGAACTTCTGTTTCTCATTAAATGTAATGCACGGTCAACTCACCCAGCAGCGAGTGACAAAAAAGGTTTGTTTCCTTTTATTTATTTAATCATGACGTATGTACCATCATTGAATCAATGCTCAAGGATTATTCTTTCATTCAGCAGCAACAGGGGTTATGACTAGAGCTGGATTGCGGTCAGCTCGAAGGAATAAGGAGCCGGTCAAATTTCTTGGAGGGAATAAAAAAGCAAAAGTTATTGTCCTGCAAATTGATGGTCTTACCAGTGACGTAAGTTTATTGCTTAGATGATTATAAAGCAACGCCAACTGCTGACTTCATGATATCATAAATCAAAATAATCATATTTATTTGTCAGTAAATAAGAAATGATACACAATATACAAGTCATTTTATTTACAACATAAATCTTTCTACCTCATAGCAGCCTATCCTGTTAAAATTCATATGAAGGCTATAGCTAGGAGAGGAGGAGACTTTTCACAAACTCCGACTCCAGTAACCCAAAAATTGCTCCGACCTTACAGCCCCGCTCATATGCAATATAATTAATTTGATAAGAATAGACTTGAGTACCACTGCTTGATCACTGTCTCAAAAACAACTCGAGTTTAGTGAGCTATATAGGGATTAAACACTCAACTTGATTTGTTGACTGCTTGATATGATATAAAGTATGGATATACTTCACTCAGGCAATTTAATAATGATCTCATATTTGTTTTCGTTAATTTAGGAGAGAAAACAAGAATGCATCAATGAACTATTGCGTGTCACCGGTGTCGTATCAATCACATTTAATATGAATTTACAAAGATCCACCATTAGGGCAAGATCCGATATGCATGTTGAGGTTTGTCTTACAATTGGAATACATTCGATACGTAATTTGTAGAGTGCTTACCTGTTTTTTATCCTCCTTAGAGCTTGATTCATGCAATTAATAATACGAGAAAGATGTCGGCCAAGCAAGTTATAAGGAACGAAAGTGGCGAAGAAGTTTTACTATCATTTGACGGTATAAGCCATAAGATTTATCTAGATTGAGATTATATTGTTGTTTGTAAGAAGATTTTGCTGTATTGTGATTCTTAATGTTGAATTTTCCAGGTTTAAATAATACTGATATCTGGGCTAAATCATGGAAGACTTCCATGGGCTCTATTTTAGCAAGAGGTCAAATAGTAATAATTATGTTACACTGTACTACAGCTACTGCTTTGAGAAGGCTCTTGATCATTTTCTCACTATGTCTATATGCCTTATACAATTATTTTGAGGAGAATTCCTTTCCGTAATATTCAACACAAGAACAAGAAACTAAATATTGTTATAAATTTTGCAGATAGTTCTGTGGAACTACCTGCATACCTTGAAGAAGAAGTAGAATCTCCCATGAAGGATGAGGAGAGGAGAAGCGTCGCTCGACCCGGCCATATCGAAGCTGTCGGGTCGTTTGCAAGATCCTGGCTGGGAAGTGTCGTGACTGCTGTTAATAAGAACTTGTATTGGTGACCTCAGGACCTCAGAGGTACAGTAACAGTTATAATTGGTGTAGAATTATATAGACTTTGTACAGTGCCATTACCTTAGGAGTCAGTCTAATAGTAGTTGTCAGATTTTGAGCTCAATTTTCACTAGGTATGTGTAAAATAATTAGATGTGAGAATATGTGAATACTTGGTAAAAATTCAACACGGAATGTCTGACACGGTTCCACTGCAACCGAGTGGTGCTGATGCCAGATTAAATAAAATTGTAATCGCAAATAGAGAAGGATATAGAATATGAATGAAGTTTGAATAACAAATATATGTTGAGCGTGGTGTTCTACTTGTTATACTTTGACAATTCCTGAAGTATAAATAAGTTTGAACTGTACTACGCAAACTTCTGTCATATGGATAATTCGCTATTTCATGGACATCAGAATTTCATTTTGATCACCACTACCATCGTAATTGTTTCACAACGTTGGTGTTTCAAGGATTTGGTTTGAAAGATGTATTGTTTATCCTTGCCTGCAATCCTAGACCTCATCATGGATACATTGCTCCAAGAAAAATTGCATCACCTCCATGGCTCCTTTACTTAGCCTATGATTGCTGATATCAGTCATGACTGTGTTATAATGATTTTAATAGTTTTACTGCCCTTCCCTTTTTCTTTTATGATTTTCATCGTTTTAACAAAAATAAATTTGTGAAACTCTAAAATTCTTTCGGTGGATCGAAAAAATTGTCTACGTCATCTTTATATTGCCTTCATTTCTGGGACATCCTTCGGATACTGACTGCATCTTTGACTATAAAAGATATACGAGTTGATAACTACAGTTGAGTGTACATTAAAAATTGTATTAAATCTGCTTAGCGAGTAAAAAAAAAGAATATTTCAGTTGCAATAGCAAGTTAAAATTGCTAACATGTAAAAAATAGAAGTAGTATTACGGAAATACGTTTCCCTTGTTGATGTAAATATAACAAGCAAATTACGATATGAGAAATTCAATAGCCGTCTCATGGCAGTGTTTTGCAGGCTCCGTCCAGCACCATTGGTGTTCTGTTATTTTTATGTACTTGATTCAATGTCCAGTGTTGTAGATTCAGCAGTTGTCTGTAACATATCTTCCGCAGTATCTTCGTTAGTTGAATCAATCCAGCCGTCTTTTTTTCCTGAGAGTAAAATATCGTTCATGTAACTCTTGCGGTAAAAATGTACGGTAGCTATATTAGTGTTTAATACGACATTAGCTTAACTGGGGATAACGACTTTGTATTCCATATCTCTTAAGTTAACGGTAACAGTGTATAAATTATCATATGAATATACTCTACCTATATTTGTCCATATCCAGTCGACAAAGTAAACTATTTTCGAGTACACTCCTGGTTGTTTCGGAAGACCACATTCGATTCCCCAACTGACGCTTCCGGCCAAGACCCAAATATTGTTCGATTTGCTGAAACACGAGAGGGGGCCTCCTGAATCTCCCTGAAAATGTACATATATTTTTTAGCAATGCCTGTGGTGTTAGAACTGTATGTTTATCTTCCAATCCAATTACTTGACAAGCGTCTCTGCTCCCGTCATGTTTTCCCGCGCACATCATTCGATCTGTTACGAGATCGGAAAGCCAATCGTCTCGTCTACATGTGTCGTATCCTATAATATCCACCTGTGCGTGTTGTAGATATGTTGGCGGTGCAGACTGGCCTTTAAACAACATTAAAATGCAGAATTCAATTGGTGTTAGGTTTTATCTACTGTTTTCCACGTAATCATGTATCGATAGTCAGACTAAATAATATATTTCTTACAATTAAAGTTACGTAAGGTTACACGAGAAATCCAATACGCTATTATTAATACTGATGTGTGGTTCAACAGTGGAAGCCTATTCGTACCTTCTTTTCTCAGTGGGCAATGTCGTTATAATATATACGTAAATTGTTTTGAAGCTGTTTTGTTCAGATTTAGGTTATTAGCGAATTATTGATTCCGCGAGATGGCGGTATGGGACAGTATTTCACAACAACTGTGTTTTACGACATCGCCTCGTGTTTGTTTGTTTCACGCAATTCCTGATTACTAGCGTTGGAATTTCATACCTTTAAAAATTAATTATTTTTCTCGCTGTCTGGACTAGTTTAAGTCTAGACAGATTTTCGGGGTTCGTTTCTAATAACAAATTTACTAGAAAACTGTTTAGCTAGGAAATAAATAGCTCTCCGTTATTGTTTCACAGCTTATATATATTAGCGCACAATTAGCGATATTAGCCTTCCGCAAGATGGAAGTTCAGCACAGGATTTTAAAAGTGATCCCGTTTGCGGTCTGTGACGATATCATTTTTGTACAATCTCTGAATCATCTGGGATGAAAGTTACTTTACTATACAAAATGTGAGTTCTTACTCTGCGTGAAAGTTCCTCTTTTTGGGACATTACATATCGCAATTTCTTACCTGAATCTTCCTGTGCTCCCCATCCGCTAACGTAGCACTCTCTCCCGTCTTCAAACACTTCGCTTTTTGGTGGTATGCAAATGGGCTGGACGTAGGGTGAAAATGTCACTGGATACTCGAGCTGTATAAAAGATATAACAACAATACACAACAATATCGGTGTACAGTNTATTAAATAAATTGTGTAACAAATATGGGCAATGTAGTGCAATAGTGTTGCCATATCTTGACATTATAAAAGAGGACATTCCTAAAGACTCCCTTTCCCACGCCCACCCTTTCGAGGCTATATACCTTGAAGAACTGTGTATAATTAATTAAGTTTTGTGTTTAAATAAAAATATATACACAACAATATCGGTGTACAGTACCACATGTGGGTTTATTATAGACCAATATGACTACAAAGGGATATGTGAAGTTTCCACCTCNCTGTGTTTTACGACATCGCCTCGTGTTTGTTTGTTTCACGCAATTCCTGATTACTAGCGTTGGAATTTCATACCTTTAAAAATTAATTATTTTTCTCGCTGTCTGGACTAGTTTAAGTCTAGACAGATTTTCGGGGTTCGTTTCTAATAACAAATTTACTAGAAAACTGTTTAGCTAGGAAATAAATAGCTCTCCGTTATTGTTTCACAGCTTATATATATTAGCGCACAATTAGCGATATTAGCCTTCCGCAAGATGGAAGTTCAGCACAGGATTTTAAAAGTGATCCCGTTTGCGGTCTGTGACGATATCATTTTTGTACAATCTCTGAATCATCTGGGATGAAAGTTACTTTACTATACAAAATGTGAGTTCTTACTCTGCGTGAAAGTTCCTCTTTTTGGGACATTACATATCGCAATTTCTTACCTGAATCTTCCTGTGCTCCCCATCCGCTAACGTAGCACTCTCTCCCGTCTTCAAACACTTCGCTTTTTGGTGGTATGCAAATGGGCTGGACGTAGGGTGAAAATGTCACTGGATACTCGAGCTGTATAAAAGATATAACAACAATACACAACAATATCGGTGTACAGTACCACATGTGGGTTTATTATAGACCAATATGACTACAAAGGGATATGTGAAGTTTCCACCTCCCACTCTCTCACTATTACAGTTTCAGAGTCAAATCGAATAATTATTCCGACAAAGTGTCAATGATATCATCGGTCCATTATTCTTCTACTGAAATCTTAAATTACGTAGATATGATTATTACCTTCATCAGACTAATATCGTAATCGAACGACCAGTCGTCAACGTATTTTGGATGTTGTATAATTTGTGTTATCTTTCTGTGTTGTGCTGGTTCTTTCTCTTTGTTTTTGGTATCGGACATTCCCATATACGCAGTCCAGAGATCGGCTCCTCTTTTCCTGTAAGTAAAAGCGTGTTACGTTATTGCTGAGGATAACGGAAACGGAAAGCGATAGTATAGGATGTAGTAAATGCTTCACTCACTCTGTGCAGTGAGCCGCTGTCAACACCCAATCACTCATTATGAGTGAAGCACCGCATGTCATTCCTCGATTTCGAACCCATAGGCTAACCTGGAAAAGTATGTGACTTAGTCAGGTAACCCTTGACCTTATACGATCATTTCGTGAATAGCAGGGACGTTTTGGGTGAAAATTGTCGTCTCATCACGACATTGTTACGGAATTTATTTAGCTCAAATATGTGACGCAATATTTTGGCCTTAATCGATGTATGCGAACCCCAAGCGATATCGCCTTAGTCATTTCCTGTTTTCCTCTTGCCTATCTTACGTCATTATCCCTGTTTAACATAATTTTCCGTGACGTATACTTTGCATGTAACCTATTGTGAATAATAATTTTAGCCTTTCGGCCAGAGCTTAGACGTTTTGCATACAGATTTCCACTTCCTCGTGAAATTTATTCACCCGATTTTGTGTTTTCCCTGGATAAACTGAATTGTCGAAATTTTAAACCAATAGTATAAAGTAATTTTCCGTGTATAATATGCATTTTATGCCTTTAAAATTATTCAAAAGTCAAGGTGCATACATGGAGATAAAGGAATTCGGAAAATTCTAAATACGTGCCGTCAAAGTTGTTAATATCAAGGTGCCGTGAATCTTTTCTCGCGTTGCTATTTTTATACACTCGTGATTTCAGCTATGTGGGACTACAAAACAAGGCGCGATCAGCATCTCAAACAGTTACAACTTAATCACAACACGATAGAATATTTAACACACTGGAGTTAACTTCCCTATACAGGGGTCGTCTTCGGGTCTTTGTTTGGTGGCTAGTAGGTGCGAGGGGAAGCGCGATTTAATAGGTGCCTCTGATCACATTGATATAGACTTAAGCTATCTAGACGGGATGGTTGGGGTGCGTATTATACATGAGTGTATAGCCTTTTCAGGTATCTGGGCGTCATAGTTGGGGTGCGTGTTATATTCGGAGAATCGCAGTACTGCATTTCGTTATAGCATATAATGGAGTACTGAGAAAATGCACAAGCAAAACAAATCTGATGATGTGGTGGTTACTGAAATAATCTCCACACTAACCATGCATAAGCAATGAAGCACACCAAACAAAAACACAGATAGATAAGAATTATCATGCCTTTAACCTAAAGAAACACTTCTAATTTTGTTTCACACTGGTCTGATTTTTGCAGAAAAACCGATGGCATGTCGTTAGATCTGTCAGATGTAACAATGAATATTGTAAAACGTAGTAATTTCGGGTGACGTGAGATGTTTTCAGCACAAAAATAATTATGAATGTCACTGTAAATTACAATTTTATCTTACCGTGTAAAGGCGAACCTACAAGAGGGAAATCAAGATATTAGTCGTTAAAGTAAACACCAAGAGTTATTGGATTTTCGCTGATGCGTTCTAAGAGTAAAATGCATTTCCAATTTATACACCACACACAGTTATATAGCTGGAAGAGTATAGCAAGAAATTCAAGGGCTACTTTAAATATAGGCTACGTGTAAGATTTATCTATAATAGGGGGCTAGTAGGGGATCTTTTTATACCTGCCACGGATATTGTTCGACTGTCACTTCCGTCCCGCCAAGGATTCGCGGTTCTATCATAGAAGCGTCAACCTGTCTGACAGGCATCACGTCTGTGCTATGGGTGTCTGTGGCTACGATTTTGTTTCCCTGTATACAAGTATATATGGATGCTGAATTGGGAGTATGTATTGATGAAAGTGATGGTCTTGCTGTGATGTGATTGACAATTGAGATGCGTTTATTTACTCATTCATTTATGATTTTCTGTGTGATCCTTATACAACAACAACAACAACAAAATGCAGACTACTTACTGATCGAGAAAAAGCGTACTTTTTCAGTACTAATTAAATTTCAAGATTCAAACATAAACATATACATATTATAGGGGGGCATTTGTCTTGACCCTGCTTGTTCCTTTATACCTGTATGCTGTAAAAATTATATATTAATTTTTATAAGTGATTATTTCACCGCGCTGATGTTATTTCAAATAATGAGTAAGTATAAAATCAACTCCATCGCCACCATGTTACGTATAAATCAAAATGTTTCATAATAAAAGGCTCATCAATTGACTGATAAAAAACCTTGAACCACGAAGAATTCTCTTTGTTTTTTTCCCCCAATTTTTTAAGGTTCTTCCTGTAATTTTTATTGGAGATACAGTAAAACGAATTCCCTGAGGCACGAGACATCTGGTGTTAAATTTATTGCTAAGGCTTATCTGTTGATGAGACAAGAGCTGTTGCCAATTTATCTCTTTGCGGTCAACAAATGCGTCTCCTTTTTTTCCAAAAGAAAAACAAAAATGTTGGACTTTTGCCGAGTGCTAAAAACTTGCTAAGCCGGTATGATAGGAAATAGTGCAACATAAACAAACGTTCTTTATGTTCGAGGTTCAAGGCTTTTTAGACAAATCACAACAAAACCTATATAGACCATGATTGTCCACGATTCACCGCAAGATCTGTTTGCAGGCACAATATGATTGACAAATATTAGTTAGATAATATACAGTATATGCTCAAATGAAGTGGTTACCAACGCATAAAAGAAAATAATCGTTCTTAAATTATGTAATCATGCACCAGTTTAGTATAATGCTGTTGTTTAAGCAAAAAAATCCGGCGAAACTGCTCTATGTTGGCAAAACCGGTTTCTCATTCGTTGTCTGCTTTGTTGAAGGCTAGATATCTTTTCTAAGAAACGCAACTTGGGTTAATTAGCTTAACCATCGCAAATTTTGGCACGTAGGCAATTTTGAGAGGAATAATGCAGAAACCTCTATTGTACCAAGTGTATTTCGTATACAGATGTAAATGGCGCTGCGAACCGGGTATTATCATCGGCTAATTCATTGGCTAATTTGTCGTTGATTTAATTTGTTTACTTCACTGAAAGTTCTCGTGGTCACTGTGAGCTTAGACAAGTAGGCGAGTCATTTCGGCTATTTGGCCAATGAAATGCAGCCTGTGGTTCGCAGTTTCGCACACGATCTTGTTAAAGGTAATGAAGTGCTTTAAGGCTTGTTTTGCATAGATGCCTTTCGGATTGCTTCTTTGGTATAATGTCGCTTAGCTTACCATATCACGATAATAGCTGGAGAGGTCAAGTTGCTTCACCAACTTTACTAGATTTCCTAGTATTACGTACGTGATCATAAAAGATGAAATGCTATCGTCTCCTTATTCGAAAATTGTAAATGACTTGTGGAATTAAAGAGAATACACTTCGTGAGAGTTCTCGCTATTTTGGTTTTGACTACATACATTGCTAGCTTCATTGCATGATAAAATATTATGGTTGATTGATTGGTTGATTCTAATCCTACAATATCAAGTACCGCTTGGCTTATATCGTACATAGCATTGTAGTCTGTGTTGGTCATATTTGCAAGAAAAATTAATAATCCCTGATATAACAAGTTTCATATTCTATCACTTAACAATTTTCGTGCTTACCTGCCACGGGTATTGCTTTATATTGGCTGGCATTCCACCTAATATCCGTCCAAGCTGTTTGTCAACGCGATTGTCATTCCGCGGTGGATATCTGTTTAATAGCACTTCGACACCGTGTGATCTTCTGGCGGCTGACATGTATTTTGTTGGAAATTGCCCGCAAACCGAAGCTGAAAAAACAACACAAGATTTTACGTCAAGAAATATCTCACCTTAACAATATGACCAGAAAAATGCAACGTACTTAATAAGCCTAATTCCTGCATTAATTTGTGAAAAAGAGATTGCTGTGTATGCGTACCAGATTTTTTTTACCACATATATATTTGAGTTTGCTTAGGTTGTCTTGTAGAAAACCGATCAATTTTTCATTAGAAATTAGGCTCATTGATAACTGGGAGAATATTTTGAACGAACCGCCCTTTATTCAATAGAAATATTCCATGAAATATATATTTATTATTGTATTGTAATGAATCAAATAATTTCAATATTCGGATGTGCAGCATGCAAATCTGACTCATAGGTATCCCCAGTAAAATTTCCAACAAATCTCCAAAATAAGGAACTGGAAAAGCACCAGTTGGACGTTTATAATAAAAAACACAGGAAATATGATGAATAACATAAAATGAATCCACAAACTACTTACTTTGATTCAATACAATTGATACGTCTGGAATTTGAACTTCGGTAGGGCTTGTGTCTGGATATAGAGTAGAAACAGGTTTAGTTATCGAATTATGAATAAATTGTAACTACTATAGTTTATGGGTTTAAGTTGCCTTTCTGTGTTTTCTATTTTTGAAAAATTCGAGATATAATTTTATGTGAAGTTTGCAAACTTAATTATTTACTCTCAAGCTTACCTGGTGTGACTGTGTTGCCTTGTACCACTGAAAAAAGAAGAATATATATCTCTTAGATTATGTTTGAGATAAGATGCAAATATTCCAAATACCTCTCCGAGTATTTTTTGGTAGAAATCTTTGATCCTTCTACAATCTACACCGCCATTTTAGGTCATAACTATTCTCCCTGTCACTTAATAGCGTATTGCAATCAAGTAGGAATTTGTTACATAGTGATTATCATTACTCGTTCAGAAGCCAGTCTGCTTGTCGCGTTCAATACAACGCCATGTCTATTTTGTAAATGATACAAGTTCCATTCATTTCTATTCCCTTGTCTTATATTAGTTCAAAGGATGGCGTTGTGGTTTAGTAATTGTACCTTTCCCATAGGATAGGTTAGCCTGAAACTTATCATTTTGTGGCGCAAGCGAATATTTAACTTTGACGGATTATAATTAACCACTTCTCCGTTGCACGTCTGCCTCAAGTCGAGATTAGGCAATTGAATTACAGTTGAAAGAATAAAACAAGCCTGAGATTTTTTCACATTTGTATTGATGGAATCATGTTGTAGGTTAGTCCACCTATATGATCTGGCACGATTCTTGCTTTCAAACGCTCAAGGCAGAGTTACATTGTTTACTTCTTTCGGTAATTTTAGACGGGTCGTGAACGATATTTATTTATTCGTAAGTAGTTTTATCTAACAATCCTTGAACAGATTTGATGATTCAACTCTGTTTCCTTCCCATTCTGTCATTATGTAAGTTCCGCAGTCTGAGCTGCATTCACCAAGGAAAATGCCACTAGCCATTCCGTTTGGAACGGAGATATCGCTTTCCGACGTTGCAAATAGCTATACCCCCGAAATTATAATTTAATTTAATTATTATCATCTGTGATATACATATTTCAACACATTATTTATATTGAAATTTAGTAGGAGTCTGTCAGTGTATTTTTATCGACGCCAAAGCCTTGTTCTCGAGGGTGACTGAAAAAATTAATAACGGCAAGGTGGAATACGATGATATATGCCCTTCAATATAGATAATTGGTCTATAATTAAGTATCTGTCATTCGTATATTAATAAGTATTGTATTCACGAGTCATCAAGCCCCGACAAAACGCGATTTCGTAAATAACCAGATTATCTTATTGACGTCGTGAGTTAGGTCTACTAGCTTAAAACTAATTGCCAGTCTTGTGTACATTATAAACATGTTTTTCGTTCATATACAAGAACGTGCCATTCTTGCAGTAATAAAAAAGTCTATGGAGCCAGAAATGTATGTATTCAAAACTGAATTGCATTGCTTATGTTTGATATCCATCGAGGGTATTTTAACTCGTTTGCTTTCGTTTTTTTTTCGTGAACCCAACTTCTGTATAAAGTACTCTAAGGTCATTTAGTGCTTTAGGCAATACCCGGTGGGATAAGAACGCTGGAAAATGACCGTGGGGTGGATAAGAATCTGCTAAAAAAAAGTGTCACAGAAAACTCCTTCCTCCTTCCCCGGGGATTCTTCGTTAAATATCAAAAGTCGCCCCTGTCGCTGCAATATAATAATTAAGTAGTGGAAGCTGTAGCCTATAACTGCATGTTATTTACTGATTGATCGAACTAGTAGGTGAAGGATGACTAGTCCAGTTTCAAGACCCAGTGGACCACTCGTGATGACACTAAAAATTCCAATCTACATTATTCATGTGATCAAATTATAACATTGCTATTTACTTACGAAAATACGTGAGGGCTGACAGAAGCGAAGCGATGATTATGAACAGCGTAACGAGAAGTAGAATCATTCCGTTGCTCATTCTGTGACATTTTAGTTGTCTTTTCTTTATGTAAGATGAATTCAGATTTCCGATAGTTTCGTAATAGTTTTCGTTATTGTGCGTGTTATTATGATGCGTTTGGCATTCATTCGCGGTCTTATCGGGAGAATTACAGCCCGCAGTATATTTGGTTTCGGTCTTAGAACTGGAACTTTCGCCGTTATCAGTAGCACTTTCTTTTAGATTGCTGTTATTGTTTGTGTTATAATTTCTTATTGCTGGCTCATCGGACCGCGGGCTTCCGTCTGTCCATGCCGGGCAGGAGGACGTTTTTAAAACCTCCACTTTCGACGGACCTTGCATTGTAGGTGACGAGTCCGTTACGCCGTTACTCGGTAAATGTTCTACGGGTTTTCCGTTGATAAATATGGTATGGTGATGATGATGATGGTGTGTATGGTGACAGGTGCAGCGACAAGGCGGTTGCTTTTCGATTGGAACTGTTGCTTGCTGTGGTGGCGGGTGTTCTATCACCGCCTGTGTGTGCTGGTTTTGAAGAAGATAGGATGAACTGGCGTTCGATTCCAGAAGGTTCGCTTTATTTGCATTCAACGGATAGTGCGTAACTTCCACTGCCGGATTCGATTTGGCGTCCGTATAAGGTGGCGGCGATATAGTTAGTGGTTGCAGCATAGGAACTATTGCATCCCGTAAACAAGTGTTGCTGCCTTCCACTATAGCGCTGTGGGATCTTTGCAACATTCTTTTGTCTTGCTGCCGTAAATTAAAAACATTGATGCGATTTAGAACTTCCCGCGTTGGAGGAGCAATTCCCTCTCCAGTGTAAGACGAGAAATCCGTTGTCTGCGTTTTACATCTTTCTGGTTTTGCAACGTTTGGAACGCTTTCTTGAAAAGTTTTTTGCGAGGAAGTTTGCTGCCCAGTGCGTGCGATGACATTTTCCTCGGTGTACTCCATTGCGCTGCTTAGTTTTCTGCTTTCCATGCCTAACTCCACTACCATGGCTACAGTATTTCGTACTACTGATAGTAAATACGTTTGTGCTATTTGTTTTTCTTCATTGTAAAGCAAGTATACTATCAGAATTAACGAAAAATCATAAGCATACACATTAATTACCGGTAGGAAATGTACGAATTCCACTGGTTTACGCTCTCAGAAAAATTACTCACTACTGTATTTACACATGTCGAAATTCTATACTAGGTAACTACACCTCATTTCAAACTACTTTGTAATCCACTCGAGGAAGTTTAACTTCCCCTTTCTTCACAAATTTGAACTAATTTTTTCTGTTTATTTTCCTGCAGTAAGTTTTATTCATTATTTCCTTCAGTAATGGTAGAACGTTATTATTTTTCTACAAATAATTTCGATATCACAACACCAGCACTGTCGATTCTTAGTGGTCTAATCGGCTTAACGAAAACTAAAGATTTTCTGCAGTTCTTTTCTGCTTTACACCCCGGGCTAAATTAACCTGATACTTAAGAATAAAGTCCTAGTCGAAATGGCTGTGTAAGCCACGAATTATACAATAGCATACAGAAACGTTTTCTGACTGTTATATTGATTATTCGTACATAGGCCATGCCATCATCGTCATTTGCAGCTTCCGCGTCAAGTTATATTCGCATTTCGCAGTAATTCGACTAGAATATCAGAACTATATAATTTCTTGGTATTGCTAAGTTTTTAGTATTTAGGCAAAGGGACGGAATTGTTTCCAAAATATAAAAAAATTCGAATTTTGTAAGATTTTGCAATCATCATTGCTTGGCTACCTCACACAGTGATAAAATGCTTACTGATTGTACTGTTTTTCAAATTGATTCATTCAAGGACCAGCCAAAAGACATACTGTCATTCTTTTGCCAATTAAAAAGATTTTCGGTGATTCTTAGGTGGCCACCTGATTATAATCGAGAAAGCGGCTTACCTCATTTTGTGGGTTCGGATTATGGAATTGAAATGTCGAGTAAGGTGTTAGGGGTGGGGTGAGAATTCAAATTCCTCTTTTGACGGTAGATCGCATTTATGGACTATAGTAGCAACATATTTTCAATATGCATTGAAAGGAGAGGAGACATATGATGGATCGTGACATATAGTCATTATGACTATTGTCGACCGTTTAATATTATTATTGAAATTAACACTCTCCGATTGAGGGAAATCTTTGACCTTTCGGAAGCCCCCGGCTAGGAAACGCCTCTTTCTTAAATCACTTGCATTCGCAACTAAACCGCTTTATGTGTTTTGTTATTTATTCCACTCTTTCACTAATTTGACTTATCTGCTTTTGTCCGTACATAAACAAACCTCGATCATTTTCGGGTTACCAGAGTAGTTGTTTTTTAATCCGCGATCCTTTCACAACTGGCTAACATAGGTAAACTGTGTAAAACTGTAGAGCAGCTCTATATCATACCATGCCATCTGCGGCCTCTTTTTCTCCAGTATTCGTAACCTAAGCCTAACTATGCACTACTTTCGTGACCTATTACGTTCACTGTAACCATATGTATCATGTAACGATGAACTGCAGGTGGTGTATCTGATTCATTTGTATATTATGCATACACGAAACATATACACATGCATGACTGTGATACTCGAGAATAGCAATAATTTTGCATACTGAGGTGATGGTAGATACCGAAACTAGCTAAAATATTCTTAAGTAAAATGTTATAGGTCATCGGACTAATGCGTCACCTGATCCTCTGTCAAGTTAGCACCCCTCCCCCTCGACATCTTCCTTCTAATCTAGATATAGAAAATAATATGTCACCTGCTAGCTTTGAAAACTGTACTAATAAATATGTCGATATGTGTGCAACAGGCTTGTACTTCTTTATCTAGCGGCAAACGTAGAAAATCTGTGCATAGATATATTATACGTTTCATACATTTTTTTCTGCACCAGTCTCGTGCATAACCTGTCAAGAAAACCATTTGCGTTTCAATCATTCCCGTTCTGTGGTTAGCACGTAAGAAACCCGGAAATGATGTAACAGGATATGATTGCAGGCTGTCTCAACGTACCTTCTGGTAAGCTGTGCTTACGTAAGTCACGCTTTGAGTTTCTGGTATTAGTCTCTGTATATCGTTCGTGTTGTTCTTCATAAGCGTGGTTTATCAGCTAACATATGCCTATTGCATTACTGCATAAGTTACCATACAGATATCGTTAGGTCATTCTGTGGTGTCTCAGAATGTGACGTTGATAACAGCCTTAATCAATAACTAATGTTTCTTCTGTTATTACGGGAACAGAAATAACTTAATCTCGTTGTAGCAATGAAAATTGTATGTCCGCGGAAATGACTCGACTATATCAAACGCATGTATAGACTTGTATCCACATCTCAGTAAGTAAGACTCATCAAATGGCTTACAAATACTTTCTATATAAAAATAGGGTTCGACCCCTTCCGAACACGGGTTTTCTTTGTACGTATATTATTTTGTGATGCATCTGGACCCTCGTGAAAAATTTGGTACTGGCTGTTCTCAAGTTAACAGAACCCATAATAAGTTCGTGAATTCTGCGTTGTATTCAGAGAGTTTAGGTTTGAATAGATTGTAAGGTACTTGGTATGTTCAGTTGGCGCAATAATTCGTCCATTCTTCATGATGTAGCGAAAATACTGCCCAGTTTTTCTTTGTGATTACTTATTTTTGGAAACCCAAGCTCATTTAGAAACGTGCACTTTATCGTGAGTGACATATCTGTGGATAACCATGCCATACGTTTCAACACTAAACCACCAGAATGGATGTTTAATCTCAGGAGACAATATTTCCTTAATGCGGATCTAATCATCCTTTCAGAATAACAAGATAAAAATCAAAATTGATCATAAAAAGTACCATACTGTGAACTATATGAAAGTAGAATTAAAACAATAATGTTAAAAATAACTGTCGTTTTGCGCCCTTTTCCATGTAAAAATGTGCACCAGGGAATTCGGAGAAAAATTCCGATCTTATCGCTACCTCGGGTGTCAAATTCCATATTAATCAAATTTATTCCGGGCAGATGGAAATGAGACTGATAGTAATCTATAGCTACAAGTCATAATCCCTGAAAACAATTTGATTGATTCTCGGCGATGAGAAGTTCATGAATTCAGATCCGCAAGATGTCGCTGTGCACACGTTTGTTACCACGCTTCGAAAAAAGTTTAAGGTTTTTTAATTTACATTCCATCGGCCGAGGTTTATGGGCTCTAGGTTTAGGCAGCGCGTCGCAAACAGGCAACAACCCTGACTTTGTGAAAACAACCTACCCTATCTTGTAACTATTTGTGTAGTAGGACAAATTCATGTGACTGAATCGCTCTACTTTATTATTGCTTTACTTATTTGTGTTGTTGCTGTATCAGTAACTTCCCGAACGCGAAGCACCCAGACAAAATGGATGTTAAGGTCACTATTATCCCTGTAAAATAAACATTTCCACTGGCGTCTACAGACTTCGTGTTATTGATAAGTTGTGATTTGTCATTCTTGCTTGATCGAACCTTCGATAGCTGCAGCGTAAACGATTTCAAAATTGATATTATTCCCATGACTACCCTGTATCTGCTCCGTTAATCAAT